>ML675610.1:51333928-51479671 GCA_007922155.1 Mesoclemmys tuberculata | reverse complement strand
ACGTTAATCCCCCTGATATATTTATATAGAGCAAGCATATCCCTCCACACTTAAATAGATGACGGTGCCTGCATTTCTGCTCTCATTTAGAAATGCAATCCTTTCTTTACTATTAAGTGCTACCTTTTTATGACTGGATTGCCACGGTTCATTTTACTTAGAGTTTGACTCTTTTTCCCTCAAATCTTTGCTAGTGCATATACATACTGTGAACTCTGAAGGATTTGAATATATTGGCTATTACATTTTTATATAATGTTAAGTGTGTCAAGCACCCCACAGAAAACTAGTCTTTGCTCTAAAGAGTTTACATTCTAAGGCCCAGATTATAAATATACTTATTCACATGCTTAACTAGGCATGGGAAAAGTTACATGAAAGTCAATGGAACTACTCCCATGCTTAAAGTTAAGCATGTATTTAATGTTTGCAAGTGTGGGACCTAAATAGACAACATCTAGAGAATGGATAGAGAATCTTACAGGAAAAATGGTTTCCATGTGTCTTGTTCCTTGACTTTGACTGTTTGGTTGTTGTCATCATTGGTTAATGTTTCCTTGAGAGGTAGACGAGGGTTTATAGGCCTTGTTTACTACATTCATTTTAAGGGGGTGACCTTGAAGAAGGAGAGAGTTGAGGCATGATAGAATAGGCTAGGATGGGATTTTAGTCATCAGGGGCACATGGAAGAAGGTACAGTGATGAGAATAGGAAAAGGAAACAAAGGGTTGTTAATCGTGTGACTTGGGCAGAAATACAAGAGAGAGCTAAAGGAAATGAACAGACAGGTAGGCAGAAGCTAAATTATGAAGCTGCAGTCTCTTTATGCTTCCATTTGTATCACAACCCTAATTTTTTTTTAAATGGTTTCTCCTCTAATTTTAACAAAACTGAACTAATATGGCCTGAATATATTTGTGTATTTCTCAGGCTTTTTTAAGGAAAGTTCAGTGGTAGTCAAAGTGTTGGAGAGAGAGGAAAGCTTGAAAAACTAGAGATAAAACATTCTGAAAAATGTTTAGTGTTTTTGGAACCTTAACTCCACGAAAGGTAAACTAGTTCCATAAACTCAAATTTGAGTTTCTGGGATGTCTTCACTGCAGAGACAAACCCGTGGCATTGAGTCTCAGGGCCTGAGTCTCTTGACTCAGGCACGCAGGGCTACACTTCTAGTTTTAGCCTTGCAGCCTGAGTCCTGAAAGCCCAAGTCAACTGATGTGGCCTTTGCCACTCAGCACTGTGTGTTTTTCTTTGCAGTGTTGCGAGACCCTTTGGCTTCAATGAGCAATGGTGCTTCTCACTATTTTTTGGAAAAATTATTTAGTTAGGCACAGTCTGCCAAATTGTAACCTCTGTAAGGTCTAGAACATTGCCACAAGAGAGGAAACTTAGAGGCTGGGAGACGGGATAGTGAGGGAGGCTCAGTGCATCAGACACAACATAATTGCCAGACTGCCTGATGCACCCATTATACTGTCTTTGAGGTCTGATGTGTGAACTTCAATCTCATAGAAGCTGTGGTTGAGGACATTAATACCTTCGAGCTCTGCCATGTGGAAGGATTATAAGATGTAGTAAGAGAAGAAGGGCTCCTTATATACAAGGATTCTGGGGATTCAGAACTAAAATAGAATTTCCTATTTTAAAAATACATTCTAACCATTTTTTCCTGAAATAATAGATATGGCTTCAGAACTTCCATTCTTGCAGTCATATGTGGTCTAGGAGGGTTTTTTTTAATGTTTCATTGGTTTAAGCGTTCAGTAGAGCACCACGTATGACATAACTTTCAAGATACTCGTATTTAGGTTCTTTACATAATGCTCAACTTTTCTAGGTCTCCTACACCTTGTCCTCCAACAGCCACCTCTTCATCTAGGTCTTATCAACCTTCTTCACTGCCTAGGCCCTCATTACGTCGCTCTCGCCAGGCTCGACAGAAGGTAGCAAAAATGAAAAGAGTTTATGCGCTTGAAAAAGAGAGAGAGGTAAATCTTCACTAATGATCCATTAATAATACAAAATAGGAAATGCACGAAATGTTTTTTCAGGACAAAACTGCCATGTATGTACAGGAAATGCTCATTGGCCTGCAATTATAGGCAGAGCTGGTATCCAGGCAGCATGAGGAAAGACGACGTTTAATGCAAATGCAGCTGGGACAAAAGCTGGAAGCTGCAGAGGGGTGGGACGTGGAAGGAAATCTGATAAGGAGCCAGGCGGTGGGACTGGTAGGGCAAAGACGTTAGGAAAAAATGGTCTGGGGAAAATAGAGAGATATGTGACAAGCAGCCAGGATGCTGGGAGAGATCTGGGCCTGGCTGGATAAAGGGATTGAACCCAGGAACTGGGGGAGGAGAAGACACATTAGATGAGAAGGGCAGGAGGGGAGATTGGGACTGGGCACCTTTAAGGACAAAATGTGGGGAGGCAGCTGGAGGCTAGGGGTGGGGAGAGGGACAGGCCAAGGAGTGGGGTAAAGGAACAGGGACTGGCTGGGCAAGAAGCCTGGAGGAGTGAAACTAGGACTAGGAGCAGAAGCCTGAGGATACAGAGTGGGAAAGATTAGGTGAGGAGAATGGGACCGGGATGGGGCACTGTGGTGTGGTAGAGAGACTGATTGGGGTGATGGGGCAGAATGGGCAGAAGAGTCTGTATCCTGGAGAGCATACTTCCCTTCAGAACCTGGAATGGACCCCAAGATTTGAGTCTCACCATTCCACTGCTGTCAGCAAATATCTGTGAAAGTCCGTGGCAATATGTTCCATTCCGTTCTAGTCCCAGCACCCTCCAGTGCTGGTCCACAGAGGATTAAAACCTACTATTGCTATCAGTTACTCAGCTCAAATGAGAAGAGGTCTTTGCAGTGGATTTAAGGTTCCAACACTGCAGCTGTCATTATAATGCCACCTAATAGAACTGCAGTTTTTTCAGTTTGTTTTTTTAGACATCTAGGAAACTATACACACAAGAGCTATGCTGAAATATTATTAGGGATGCAAAGTCCAACTCACAAAAGTTAGGAAATGTCAGAATTAAGGTTGCCCATGCAACCTCAATACAGCCCCTTTGTGTGTCTGCAGCATGATACGGTATTTAGTTTCATGATTACACATTTTTTCCACAGGACCCTAACCTCATTCAGTGCATAAGATGGACAGTAGTAACCTTTATCTCAGTGGTTAGAGCACTCACCTGGGTTCATATGTGGGTACATATCTCTACTCCACGTAACGTAGGAGAGGGGTTGGAGCCTGGATCTCTTAATCTTGTGTGAATGTTCTAAAACACAAGACTACAGCTCAGAACGTTTTGTGAATATAGCCCTTTGCTCTTATTAAAAAGATTACAAATATCCAAAATGTTTCACTTTGGGGGAAAAACACCAAAAAAAAACCCAAACCATTTCATTCAATCCAAAACAAAATTTTTCCAACTTCTTTGATTCATCAAAAAAAAAAAATTAAATAATTTCAATTCAACCCAAATCAAGTTTTTTCAAACTGCAACCATACCAAAAAATAAATACATAAATAAATACATAAATCAGCTATTTACCTAGCTCTACTCAAGTCTTTCTAGCTCTTCATTATACTTATTTATAGCATTTCCTCCTCACTCAGTCCTTTGCAGACCTCCTATGTTGGCCTTCTCACCCTGTAGACTTGTCAGGTAAGAATTATTCCCCAAAACATTCCTGCTCTTCACACATCTCTGTACTAGGCCTTTATACAGCTCTTTTCTTGTCACCTGACTAACTCCCCAAACACACACACTATAGTTTCTCTATGGGGTGATCATAGCACAGATTGCCCTTTATCTCCCAGCAGGTACAGTTTAGTTGCATGCTTCTGGTCATGTTTCCCCTATACTCATTACTTGGGGAGGTAGGCTAAGCCTGGCATAGATGCAGCTGCACTCTAGTCTACTTAAGGTCCCAGCTCATCATGGCAACAGCTGAATTGACATACTATTTTCTTTTATTAAATTGTTAAATATTGTACACATTTCTTTCAACCTTCAAACCCTTTTAAACTTATCTTTTCTAACATTGGTAGTGTGAATTAGTAACTGCAACACAATCCTATCACAAAATTAGCTCCTAAATGTATGTCTTGGCTTTGCTTTGGCATTGATGTAACAGTGAGAATTAGCAAATCTTTAATGTTGAGTTGTGTTTGATGTATCTGAATTTACTTCAAAGATATATAATGTGATCTGTAGTAAACTGTTCTTCCTGTTTTGATACAATAGTGTGTATAATGTTGTTCAGGAACAGAAATTGGATGTTACAAATAGAAGTCACTTAACTGAACAAGAAACCGTGACTTCAACTGAAGACCTTGAGGATCAGTCTGTATTGTCAGATGAAGAGTGGGAGCATGAAGCCGCTAAATTGTATGCCTGGTCTCAGACATTATCTCTTGAAGACATTGGAGTATCTTCACTCACACCTAATTTATGAATTTTAATAATGGTTATTTCACATTAGCATCATTGGTAAATAGATAACATTTTTAGCCATTTTCAAATCTTTCCTACCCTGCTGTAAATATGTGGCAAATTTTGATAACGGAGAACATGGATTATATATATAAATTGCTTTCCACTTGGCTGTAAGAGATTTAGAATTTGAGCAACCTACAGGTTAGCTGTGAACATGTATGATTACTGTAATTGTTTTTTCTGTGCCATTGTTTATTTCAGCTTCATTATGGAATAATGCTAGCTACTTAGTTAATGGTGAAGATTGCTTTCCACAATATTTGCAGATTCCAAAAGCTGCTCCCTACTTCCCAAAATGAAACCAGTCTGCCTGAAAATTCATATGCAGCATTTCATTCCTGGGTAGAAAATTTAAAAGAAATCCTAAAAGTTATTTTAAAGTTTTAGGGTGAGATACTAGGCCCTGTTAAGGATCTTCTATTCAACTCTGGGAGTAAAACAGCCTTAAAGCCATCTTAATCAATTATATGGAGATTATACCAGCATACAGCAAGTCCTTGATGATGTGGAACTGGTTAATGATCTTTGTCACATCTTATTGGTGCTCGCATAGGGGACATATCCAGGCCCTTTTCTTGATGAAGAAAGTGAGAAAATGTGAATAACTGATAAAACTTGACCCTAAAACTTTATTCTTTTGAAACATTGATGCTTTTTAATTAAACAAATGATATAAAATCAGTGGGATATTTCCATTGCAGAATAAGACTATGGTCAAAACTGAGGATGGGTGGTTGATATAAATTGGGTGATATTTTTGTAAGGTGTAGAATTTCTGTAAAGAAGGGGGCTGTTTGTTTTGATCTGAGTGCTACTGAACTGCAATGACATGTATTTACTGAAAGCTTTTGTTGGAGAATTTAGTTTACTTACGTGTACTTCGAGCTCAGTCTTGTTCCTATTGACTTCAGTGGCTATAGTATTGCGCCAGTAGGGCCCAATCCAACTCCACTGGGAATCAACAGAGAGATTCTTACTGCGTTCATTGGACGTTGAATCCAGTCTCATACAGTTTAAGAACAGAAGGATTTGTTAAATTAGAAGCTGAAGTTCAGTTTCACCAGCCCCTGTTTTCTATTGAATGCTGTTTTTCAATGTTTGGGTAACCTGTCAAGAAAAACAGCAAGGAAAAAATTATGGTTATTTGCACAGTGAGTGCATGCCTCTCATACTGCCCAACTGGCAGAGTGAATGCTAAGCATCAGAGCAAATGTTCTTGTATTCTAAACTATACTGTTATGTTTTGATATTGCATAGATACAAGGCCAAGGGTTATTTTGAATTAACACTAAGCATATTTTGGCTACCTAAAATAGTCTCTAATCTAGTTAAAACACAGGATTATAATACATTGGTAAACATCAAGGCCAGAGTGGGACCATAGTAGCTGAACACTATTGTTTAGCTACAAATCCTTTACAACGCCTAAAGTAGCTCTTCAGTTTTGCTTAAGATGTTGTCTTTAGTTGATTGGAAAATTATTCAGACTAAGCAGTTGCTGTGCTGTTTGTAACTAGACTTCATCCTATATGGAACATCTTTCATTAAACAATAATACTGCAGCCTAATTTGTATGGTTCCACTGGAATGTGCCATAGGAACCATGGACTCTAATTTGAATTTGTCCCAATTTTAAATCCAAAAGGAGACTAATTTTTTCTTTCTCTGAGATATATGCTAGAGAATAAGATGGCAATATAGTCTTTTCACTTTGCAAGTAACTGTTTGTTGGGTAATTTTCCAGAACTTGCCCAGTCTCAGATAATCTCTGTCATTTAAAAATGTGTTAACTAACATGTTTTATTGCACTATAGGAGTGGCTTTTTCCAGTTGAGCGTGTCACTTTGGAAGCAGTTAAAGCTAAACTGCAAAAAGTCACTCTTATTCCAGAATAAGACTGTCCAGTGATAAAGTTATACTGATACAACGCTAATGCTTGTTATTCTACTGCTACAAGTAGAAAAATCTTCCTTAGACAATCATTAGATTGAGGTACTTAATCAGCTTTGAAACTTTCTGAGTTGATTTTGGAAATGAACAACTGTTTCTAAAAGTATTAAGTGAAATGCTGAAATGATACTGCCACCACCTGTGATAACAGATTTCACAAGCTAGGCATAAGCAAAATGTAGCTAGGCTCCCAAGAAAACAAAAATACTGCAGAAGTAGTACCAATGATGGTGTAAGTAGATGAAGCTTTTCCTTTGATCACCAATGAGCCACTGCATCAATCAGTACGCTGCTAGGGGAACTGTGGGCAGGCCACACAGAGGCTTTAGGGGGCCCAGAGCAAAATCTAAAACTGAGGCCCTCCTCCCTCCAAAAATAAATTATAACTGGGGAGGCTGTTGGAGAATGAGCCTGCTCTGCACGTGCTGTGTAGTGGCAACTTGCCTCCTGGCCCCCAGGTCTGGGCCCAGCTCCCTGCTCCAGGCATTGTGACCTGGTGTTTGGGATGCAGCTCTACTCAGGTTTTGCCTAGCTGCCCTTCCATCACCAAATGGCAATGAATGGCATTCTGACCTGGTGTGCAGGGTCACATCACTCAGGTTTGGCTTGGTGGCCCCTCTGTTGTGATGGACAGGGGGCCAAGCCACACCTGAGTGGCACTGTGTATCTACTGCCAGCTCACAAGACCACTCTGAGGGCCCCCTCCAACAGGCCCCAGGGCAAACTGCCCCTTTTGTGCCCCCCCCCAGACACACATGGTCCCAGTTGGTGCTAACTGCAAGGTGCTCTTTCATATGAGGTGTCAGGTTAGTGGTTGAGTTAGTTCCTAAAAAAGTTGTGAATTTTTAATCCGTGGGGGTGGCAAGCACTTGTCATTCTGATTTTTTGTTTTTGCTTTCTGTGTCTCCTTTTCTGAGGCTATACAGATGCAATTTTTCTCATCGGGTTGCTTCCTCCACTAAACTTTATTTTTTCCCACTAGTAGTGAGAAGATGAAAGTTTTCCACAAATACTGATTTTGAATATGAATAGTACAGGACTTTAGAAGGGGACAGGATTCTACATTAGTTAATCATGGTACAAGGGGGTTCTCCAACCTAGTTCTAGTTATAATGTAGACAGGGCCTTAAATGAATGCACTTGCTTAAGTTAAGTCACGAATGAGGAAACTGGATAAAAGTCTATCAGTGAACATTAAACTCAGGAAGCTAGAGGCTTTTCTTTCATAATAATTGCAAATTGCTTGCCTAGAAGGGAGATTAGGAGAGTTAGGACAAATTATATTAATAGAAGCTAGGTGTTACTGTCACAGTTTCAGGACAGGTGAGTTTGTTTTCCCTTGAGGGCACCCACTGAAAAGTTTATGACTCCTAGCTGTCATCTCTCCTGGGAAGATATCCACATCTCACACCCTTCTAACTGGGTTTACACTGCAGGCACCCAGCCAGCCAAACTGCTTTAGAAGGCTGCTACCTGCATTTTGCTCTCTCCAAGGACTACGAACACTGTATTACCAACAGTTACAAGTTACCATGCAACTCTTTCTGAGTAAGCACCTTTATTAAGGTGAAAGCATTACAGAGAGAGAAAAAAAAGTTCTTACAAGCATGCTAAAAGTTTACCAGAGCTCACCCATCAGTATATGAGGCCCGCACAGGTCAAGTCTTTCTAATCCTTCTGCAAGGATTGCCTGCAGCTTGAGACAGTAGGTGCTGTCCATTTGCTGGATCAGAAGGAAAGCCCCTAGTCAGTTTCAACTCAGGCTGTTTATCCAAAGGTCCCTTCTTTGTCTGTTGGTCTCTGGAGAATAGTTTGAACCAGTATAGGGGAGCCTTCCCAGCTGGTAGTACCTCTCTGAGGGGATTACATCCTGGTTGATTTGCCTTAATCACAGACCCACAGTTTTTAGTTTTGGAGTAGAACACAATCATACATAAATGCATGGTTTAAAACAATGGATCCCAAAGACACTGCATGGGGTTGCAATACTTGTCTCATTTATAGCAAAGAAAGTGATAGCTGATCCTCCAACGTTGTACCAAGAACAGTTTTTATAGTGGCTAAATCCAAACTAAATATGTAAAAATGGTCCTTTTATAATCAGCAGATTGGATTCACGTGTGTATTCAAACTCATATCCTCTAATTGCAATGGTTAAAATAAGCCTCTTCTGGTTTTTAGTTCTACGGAGCCAACATAGATAAAAGAAATTGAGCTGGATTCTTTTCCTTGTTGGGCCTTATCAACAGTTCCAGGAAAGTAGGCCTGTGCAAGCCCACTGAAAGTAATTAGTCTTTCATCACATGGCCTGTGGAACCTTGTTTTCATGTATCATTTCCAGTAATAAATGAACCTGGTTTAACAGTCAGATTCCAGGTTGCGTTTGTAGGTGCCTATCTCATATACAAGTGTCTGAAGCCTTCTGTATTAGCTATGAAAACATTTTTATTCTAAAAGAATGCTATAAAGTGATATAGTCTTAAATTTTGCATGATCAACACTTCGGTGCTACTGAAGTGCAGTATGCTTTCCTGTACCTTCTCTCCCCTCAAAATAATTTATCTTGTTCTTATTAAGAATGAGGGAGTAATAGTAGTTGATAGCTTAGTTATACAATTTTCTCTTCTCTTTCCAAGAGGGGATAGTAGACAGTTAGGTCTTCTTATACCAGTTTCTAATTTCAGAATTAGAATCTCAGCACATATAAACAAACTCCACTAAAATATTCTGGAGGCATATTTGAGAAAAGAAGTTAACAAATATAATTGACTACTAATAATAGATAATGCAACATTGAATCTGAAATTGCATGATCAGTAAAATAAATACGGCGGTAAGTGGCTTTGCTTTCTTTTTCCACCTGCAGTCTACAAATTCTAAGAAACTAGATATAAAAATAGATTCATAGGATTATGGTTTGTCACAAAACATCTAAATATTATCTCGCTCCTGTACTCCATTTATAGTAGCAATGTTACTGTTCAAAGATGCCCTTCTATATTATAATTAGTGAATATTCCTCCTCTGAGCTTTTAAATTTTAAAAATTATCTTTCAAAGTTCTTTTGTTAAGATTGTGTTTCTGTGAAAATTTGAAACGCTAGTTCTCAGTGTGTTAAACAATTAATATTCCCAACAGCATGGAGAAGAGCAGAAATGAAGTGAACCATATTGCTTGGATGCAGAAAGCTTCAGAGCCTGTCTCAAAAGATTTACATTTTTTCCTGTCTAGACAAAATCTGCACTATGGAAGGTAGCAGGTGAAGTTCATAGGGAGTGAACTGAGCGCGTTAGAATTATGTCTGATCTACGCTACATTTGTAGCATAGTCTCCTTTTGTCTAGCCCAGAGTGTCAGTCCTTGAAGGACCAAGACACACGCAAGCTATATCATCATGTCTGTTTAAATAAAGGAGACTAACAATGATGTCCTTGATAAAGCACAGAATGATATGGAGAGAGGAAGAGAATTGACAATTGTATATACAAGTTTGTCAAATAGGAGTTTCCTACAAAGCAAACATTTCATTATTGTTTCCCAGTATTTGCTCAGCGTTTCTGGAAATCCCTGACTAATACATGTTATGTTATCAAGAATTCAAGATTGTCATTATATGGCTTGTCAGTCCTTGAGGAGTGTAAACTAACTTTGCCATGTTGATCAGACAACACAATCCTTTTAGTAGTTCTTCGAGTGCTTGCTCATATCGATTCCATTGTAGGTGCATGCGTGCCCCCATGCATGGTTACTGGATGTTTTTTTTCCCTTAGCAGTACCCATCGGGCTGGCTTTGGCGCCCCCTGGAGCCCTGTGCACATGCCGCTGTACATAAGACACTATGAGCCCCATGCTCCTTCTTTCCACCACTGACAGTGGAACTTTGTTCGTTGCTTGCTTAATCCACAAATGCTTCTTAGCGTTTAGTTTAAAGTGTTGTTAAGTAGAAGTAGTTAGTATATTTTAGATAAATAGCTGTAAACAGTAGTTTAGGTTTAGTCCCATTAGGGACCTCCACTCGGCAGCGGGGCATGCCCCGATCTCTGGGCTTCAAGCCCTGTAAGTCTTGCGGCAAGCTCTTCCTGCTTAGCAACCCCCACTACAGTTGTCTGAAGTGCCTGGGGGAACTGCATAAGGATGACAAGTGCCATATCTGTAAGGCATTCAGGCCAATGACGCAGAAGGAGCGGGGAATTCATCTGAAGGCCTCGGAGTTGTCCCACTCCTTCTCGGTGCCAAGCACCATGTCAGTGCAAAGCACCCCTCTGGCACTGGGACTTCCACGGCACCGATCTTCTGCCTCGCTGGCAAAGAGAAAGCAGAAGAAACAGTGCTCAGAGAGGGGTTGCTCCTCCGTGCCTAAGACAAACAAGGAAGTGGGGTTGAGTGCAGAGCCGTCACACTATCAGGCCAAGCAGGCTCTGCAGCAGCAGAGCTCGCCGCCTAGAGCCCTCAGCCCTCCAAAAGGAGCCTCCTCCAACTCTGGGGAGTGGAAGACGACCTCCACACGTTGTGGTGCCATTGATGCTGGAGGCATTTCAAGTGGCAAGAAACTTAATGACCCTGCCTTTGCCTTCAACCCCTATGCTCCAAAAGGATAGGGCAGGAGAGAGACAAAGCACCAGCCTCGAAAGGGAAGGCCCCCTCAAACCATTTCAATGGCTGCGCAGCTCTGGTGCCCTGGCATGTCTTCCCACAAGCCAGGTCACCGAGGAGATGGTCTCTTCCGTCTAGGCACTGATCTCCAAGGGTGCGTTCCCCGTCACCGGACAGATCACAGGAAAGGGAACGCCGTCACTGGCGGCTTTCAGTGGTGTTGTCCCAGCACTGATCTCAGTCATCGATTCCTAGGACCATAGACTCAGCTGGGCGGTGCTGATCTCGATTGGGGTCCAGTAGACGATCGCCACCAGGAATCAACACCAGTCATGTTCCCTGGCACCGTTAAAGTTCGCACATGCATTCACAGTGCAGAACCCAGTCGCTGGTACCACTCCCCCAGGGATGATCAGCGCCATCATCTATCTTTGGCACCGAGGCACTCACTTACAGTACAGCGTTGTTCCCACTCCTCCTGACAGAGGGCTTCTCCAGCTCGGCACCAGTCTAGAGAATGTTATCACTGGTAGCCGGTATCTCACTCCCTGTCGCCGAGGTGGCAGTCATTAGAATACCAGAGGTCTTGGGAAGCCAGATACTGATCTTGCTCTCCTTGGCACTGCTCAGCAGGAAAGGGGTCAGGCTTGGGCCATCGTTGGTCATCAGTAAGCAAGTCCAATTTTGCAGGGGAGAGTAAAGCTTCAGCACCCCACCCTAGCCAACCCCATTGACCTGGGTGTCAGGACCAGGGTCCCTGCTTGGCTGTTCCAGAATGGCCTCAGGGACAGTGGCCGACTCAATGGCCCTTTTGGAATCCTTGGGGTTTCCCTGTGGCCACAGGCCCTTATTCCCTGTGATTCTCAGGGAAACCATCTGCAGCCACGGCACCCCCAGCTGAGAGTCACAGCTTGGTCTCTGATGCGGAATCAGGCCCAGTGGAGGGTATGTCTACTGCAGTTCCCCAGCAGCCCGGGGAGGTGCCACTACCACCTGCACCAGGTCAGTTGTCTTCCTCTTCTCCAGATGAGGCAGCCGCATCAGGGCCCTCAGCTCCTCTGGACAACTTTCACGCACATTAGGAGCTCCTCAAGAGAGTTGCCTCAAATTTGGGACTAGAAGTGGAGGAGCTCCAAAAAACATAGGATGACCTCTTTGATGTGCTGGCAGCTGCAGCACCGACCCAGATTGCCCTACCAGTCCATGAAGGGGTTCTCCAGGTCATCAAATCCCTGTGGCAGACACCATCCTCCTTGCCACCAACCTCCAAAAGGGTGGAGAAGTACTAAGTCCCCACTAAGGGGTTCAGATACTTATTTACACACCCTTACCCAGGTTCCCTGGTAGTGGCAGCTGCCAACAAAAAGGAAGGCAGGGACAACCCAGCACAACCCCCAAAAAATAAAAATAGGATTTGTTTTGGAGAAAAATTTATTCTATGGTGAGCTTGCAGTTCAGAATTGCAAATGAGCAGGCACCACTAGGGAGGTATAATTATAACCTCTGGGACTCCCTGAAACAATTTGGTGAGGCTCTGCTCCAAAAGCAGGCATCAGACTTTACTACCCTCCTTGAAGAGGGCAAGACGGTGGCCAGGACTATCTCACAAGCAGCATCAGATGCGGCTGATTCGGCTGTGAGATTGATGGACTCTGCAATCTCCATGCACTGGTGTTTATGCTTTTAGTCATCTGGTCTGTCCCAGGAGGTGCAACAGTCCATACAGGACCTGCCGTTCCATGGAAGTGCCCTCTTCTTGGTTCAGACTGACACCACACTCCATAGGTTAAAGGACTCCATGGCCATCTTGTGCTCATTGGGCCTCTACATGCCACAGGCTTCAAGAAGACAGTCCCGCCTGCAGCAGCTGAGATTCCAGGCCCAGTATTTCAGGACCTACTGGAGAAGAGACAACAGGGAGAATAAACTTCAGGCAACATAGGTCAGGCCCATCTTCCTCCTCGGCCAATCAGCCAACCCACTCGTGGCCAGTACCAATTATTCTGATGGTGCGCCCAAGGACGACCTTCCTGCCTTCCACCAGGATCCTGCTTCCCTGCCATTCCAAAGCCAGCTTGCCCCTTTCCTCCCGGGACTGTTGGGTCCTAGGAACCATTGCAGCAGGCTATATCCTGCAGTTTTCTTTCCCACACTGCATATCCCTCCCCCATCCCCATCCCTCTTCAGGTACTCCTCTCACAAGCAACTCCTTATGCAAGAGGTGGAGAACCTTCTCACACTGGGAGCTGTGGAGGAGGTTCCAGCAGACAGGAGAGGAAGAGGTTTTTATTCCTGCTACTTCCTCATTCCCAAGGCAAAGTGGGGGAGGGGCTTCAAGCCTATCTTGGACCTGTGAGGCTAAACAGGTACATCAAAAAGTTGAAGTTCTGCATAGTCTCTGTAGCCTCTATCATCCCCTCCTTGGATCCAGGAGACTGGTATGCTGCCCTTGACCTGAAGGATTGAAATTTTCATATCTCGATATTGCCTTGACACAGGCCTTTTTCTCTGGTTTGTGGTGGGAGGTTCCCACTACCAGTTTATGGCCCTCCCATTTGGCCTGTCATCTACCCCAAGGGTATTTATAAAATGCATGATGGTGGTGGCTGCATATCTCAGGTGCTAAGAGGTTCAGTTTTACCTGTATCTAAATGACTGGCTGATATGGGGCAGGTCACAAGCCCGGGTCCAAACGAGTCTGGATTTAGTTCAGGCCACTTGTCACCATCTGGGCCTGCTGGTGAACGAACAGAAAACCACACTGATGCCAGTGCAGAGAATAGAATTAATTGGGGCCATTCTCGAGTCTATGTGGGCAAGGGTGTTCCTGCCACGGACGCAATTCGAGACCGTGTCGAGCCTGATCATGGGCCTAAGAGCCTCTCCCCTTACGATGGCACGAACTTGCCTACACTGCTGGGACATATGGTGGCATGTACTTCTGTGCTGCATCATGCACGTCTGAGACTCAGGCCACTCCAGCTGTGGCTAGCCTCTGCGTACGCCTCGAGCAGGCACCACTTGGACAGGGTCGTCACAGTGTCTGCACAAGTCCTAGCCTCCCTGGCTTGGTGGTTAGACCCTGGTCAGTTATGGAAGGGATGCCCTCTACAGATCTAGCCCCCTTGGTGGCCCTGGTTTCGGATGCATTGGACTTAGGGTGAGGGGGCACACATCAGGTTGGCCTACAGCACTCAGGGAGCTCAGGGCGATCCGCCTGGTGCATGGAGTGTTCCTCCTCTTCCTGAGGGGTCCAGGTTCTGACAGACAATGCTGCCACAATGAATTACATCAAGAGGGAGGGCGGAGCCTGCCTTCCGGATCTGTGTCAGAAGGCAGTGAGTCCGTGGAACCTGTGATAGGGCACGATATTCACCTGATGGTTTCACACCTCCCTGGTATCAAGAATGCCACAGCAGACCACCTCAGCAGGACATTCTGACCTTGCCACGAATGGTCTCTCCACCTGTCTGTAACTGATATGATTTTCCAGAGGTGAGGCTTTCCAAGTGGATCTCTTTGCTTCCAAGGTCAACAAGAAGTACAATCAGTTTTGTTCCATTCGTGGGCTTGATGAGGGAGCGCTGTCAGACGCCTTCCTACTTTCATGGTTGGGAAGGCTTTTGTATGTTTTTCCTCTCATTCCACAGTTAATCAAGAGAGACAAGGCAAATGTCATTCTTATAGCACCCGCGTGACCCAGGCAACCCTAGTTCATGACACTCCTGGAACTGTCCGTTGCTGCCCCTCTGGAGCTGCCGCATTGGCACGATCTGCTTTCCTGGGATCAAAGGTGTCTGCTGCACCCGGACCTGGAGTCCTTGCATCTGACGGCATGAAGGTTGAGTGGTTGAGCCTAGAGGAACAGGCTTGCTTGTCTCAGGTAGAGGCTATACTAATGAGTAGAAGGAAACCTTCCACGAAGGCGTCATATTTAGCCAAATGGAAGAGATTCACATGCTGGGCCACAGCCCAGACGGTTTTGTCCCACAGAGCATCAGTCCAGATGGCATTGAACTACCTGCTGCACCTTAAACTCCAGAGCCTCACCACTGCCTCATTGAAAGTGCATCTGGCTGCCATTTCAGCCTTCCATCCTCCAATTCAAGGGAGGTTGGTCTTCTCTCATGCCATGGCAATTCAGTTTCTGAAGAGTATAGAGAGACTGTACCCCCAGGCTAGGGACCCATTGCCCCCTTGGGACCTAAACTCAGTCCTCTGCAGGTTCATGGGTGCACCGTTTGAGCCTTTGGCTACCTGCCCCCTTCTGCTGCTGTCATGGAAGTTAGACTTCCTCATTGCTATCACCTCAGCTAGGAGGTATCTGAAATTAGGGCACTTACTGCAGAGCTGCCTTACACCATTTTTTAGAGAGACAAGGCCCAGCTGTGGTCCCACCCGGCCTTTTTGTCTAAGGTGGTGTCACAGTTCCACGCCACCCAGCATATCTTCCTGCCAGTATTCTTCCCCAAGCTGCATGCTTCAGAGGAAGAAGGGAAGTGGCACACGCTGGATGTGCGGCAAGCCCTGGCCTTTTACATCGACAGGATGAAGCCGTTCTGTAAGTCCATGCAGCTGTTTGTGGTGGTGGCCGACAGGATGAAAGGTTTACCTGTCTCTTCACAGCGGATCTCCTCATGGATAACCTTCTGCATTAGGTTCTGCTACGAGCAGGCGAAGGTTTCCCTTCCGGGAAGTGTCACAGTTCACTCTGCTAGAGCGTAGGCCTCTTCTGTGGCTTTCCTGGCGCAAGTGCCCAATCAGGACACATAAAAGCCACTACATGGTTGTCAGTGCACATCTTTACGTCCCACAATGCCATGGTTAAGCAGGCAAGGAACGATGCCAGCTTCAACACAGTGGTGCTGCAGTCAGCTCATCTGTGAACTCTGAACCCGCCTCCAAGGTATTCCTTGTGAGTCACCTACAGTGAAATCGACATGAACAAGCACTCAAAAGAAAAGATAGTTACTCACCTTGTAGCTGTTGTTCTTCAAGATGTTTTTGCTCATGTCCATTCCATGACCCGCCCTCTGCCCCCCTGTTGGAGTTGACAGCAAGAAGGAACTGAGGGGGCTTAGGGCCTGAGGCGCCTTATGTACTGTGGCATGTGTGCAGGGATCCAGGGGGTGCCAAAGATGGCCCTACAGGTACTGCTAAGGGGAAAAAAAGTCCAGTAACCATGCACGGGGGTGTGCACAAACCTACAATGGAATGGACATAGGCGACGCATCTTGAAGAACAGTTACAAGGTGAGTAACAGTCTTTTTCTCATACAATATCACTTCGTTCTAGTTTATCAATGCAGATAAGTAGGTGCCTATAGATGCAGTGGGCAGGGCAGCATTTATAATGCCCCACAGCCCAAGGTGCAGAGCTGAAGTACTGTCTGGGGCTGTGGCTCCACTTTCCTACTTTGTGTATAATGTACATGGAGTGGGAAGCAGAGTTCTAATCCCAGGAACTACTGATGGACTATGTTGGGTGGTTTTGGAGTAGCATGAAATATTCCCAATATAGTAGATAGGGAATCAATACTAGCCACAATTGTGAAGTACTGTATAGAAGACAGGAAAAGTGGCATTATGTTCAAATGCCGCACTTCATTGTATTTGGGATTGGGACTACATTTTACTGACTTGTTGCAGTAGGGTAAAATATACCAAATAGCTGAATGAGACTAGCAGGCAAAAGAGTGAAATTAAGAAATGAGTGAGATTAGACAAAAGGGGAAGAATAAATTCCAAGAGGATGAGAGAGAGTAAAGCTAAAAAGAGAGAGGAAGAGCTCATCCTGGTACACGTCAGTCACGAACAGGGAGGGTTAAGAGACAATTCAGGCATCTAAAGTGGCAGCATGACATGAAAGATCCAAGGAAGGAACATTGGGAAAATTAAAATGGAAAAGTTAAGATGAAAAAGGAAGTTGAGGAGGAAAAAAGGAAGGGGAACAAACAGAAGGGACACAGAAAAAAAGGAGCTGAATGGAGTCTGGTAAAATATTATGGGTTTGTGCATATTTGGGCAGGAGAGAAATCAGGATTGGAAAGTGAAGTGAACAAAATTGACAAGGAAGGCCCCTAATCAGGCTACCTGAAGAGACAAAATGGTGAGGACATAATCTTTACTTTTAATAAAGTAAATTTTGATCCTTATTTTCCCACACTGATGGAATGTTGTCCTACTTTAACCAGTTTATTAAATGAATACTGAAATGCACATTGAAACTTGCTGGAAAATCTTTGGTTCTTTTAAATCAATTAGACTTCTGTGATCTTTGGGGCTCCAAAAGCTTGGTATCCTAAAAGACTTGTCATATTGATAACTAAGAACATTATTGGATGATTCTCTTCCCCTGTTGGCCTCTGGTTTCGATATCCAGGTTGGTTTTATTTTTATTTCTATATTTATTTTAAGTTACTAAAGTATTTACAGGTCTAGACACAGTTACAAATGTCCTTGATAACTTTTTGGGGGTATTATTGTTCACTGTATCTCACTTTGATAGATTCCTATATAGTACTGGTTCTCAAACAGAGGGTCATGACATTGTTATGTAGGGGATGTGAGCTCCTCTACCTCAGCCAGGCAAAGGGATGTGAGCTTCCCTGCTTTCTCCTGGTGGAGGAACATGGGGGAAGGGCCAAGCAGTGATACACAGATACTGCTCACCCCTCCCCCGACATTCCTCCACGCCCCCCTAAGGAGCTGTGGGGAAGGAAGGGAAAGCAAGAAGCAACGCCAGGCTCCCTGTATCCAGGTTATTTGCCCCACCTGAGCTGTGCTGTGAGATGAGCATCAGGAGCTGCTGCTCTCTGCCCTCTCCTTATGCAGCCCAGGTGGGGCAAGTGACTGGATGCAGGGAGCCCTGACCTTGCTCCTTGTTCCCCTCCACGCAGCCCCCTGGGGTGCCTGGAAGAGCAGCTTTTGAGGTAGGAGCAAGCAGCAATACCAGCCACTCTCTGCATGCAGGTCTTTTTCCCCCAATCAGCGCAGGAGTGAGGTGCTCGGGTTAGGGCACAGTGCAGGGATTGGGGCATAGGAGTGGGGAAGCCCACAGGGGCCAGGGGCAGGCACCCACAAGAGCAAAGGGGGGGGGTCACACTCAGTGGCTTGCTGTGTGAAAGGGGTCACCAATACACAAAGTTTGAGAACCACTCCATATTATCCAAACTCAAGATACAATTTTTGTCTAAACAAAAAAACCTAAAGGCAATAATGAGCCACGATAGCAGACAGGAGAGCCAGGTTCTAGAAAGTTTCAGCAGTCACATCCTACAGGAGGAATCAGGGATGAGGAAACAGCAATTTAGGAAGACATTCATCTACACTTGAAAAAGCTGGTCTGAACTGGTAGAGCTTTTGCCACAGTATGGGCCTGATCTAATGCCTGCTGAAGTCAACTGAAAGGCTCCATTGTCTTAAACGGAGATTAGACTAGGCCCTACAGCACATCTTGGGGGAGGAGGAGAGATTGAAAGGCAAGCAAAAACATTGCAAAAGGCCAAAACCTGAACTCTGTGCAAACATACACAACTTGACTTACTGACATTTCTTAGAGTATTAATACAACTTGATGAATTGTATTTTCTTTTTTCTTCAGGACAAGACTTATCCAATAGGGTCTGTAAATCTTGTGTGGAAAAAAAAAATCTCCAGATATACTGCACAGATTACACGTGGATGTGCTTAAAGATTAAAAATATTTTATTTACACTTTTCTTATACACACTGTACATGTTTTCAGTTTAAAAACAGAACAGAGCACATATGCACGTCTGAACATATTGTATCCATAGCCAGGAAAAGTTACCTTCTGCCAAAAACCAAAGGCTTTTTTAAAGTTATAAAAGGCAAACCTGAAATTATTCTAAGAATTTTATAGCAGCCTTGGGGTGGATATTAGAAAGCTAACCCAAAATGTACATAAAAACTCCATTTTTAATAGGCAGAGTACTTCAGATTTCTACAGCACACACAGAAGAATTAGAAAATAACTTTTCCCATTAACATACTGGAAACATTCCTTTCAAAACACAATCATCTCTTACAGTACTGGAAAGTAATGAGACTACAGTGGAATTACATTCTTCAACCTATGATAATTCATTTTTTAAAGCTCTGCAAAATAATACAAAGGAAAAGAGAAGACCAGACTGGGTGGTTTGCTCTTCCCTCCATTTAGTCCCAAAACCTACATTAAAATTAGTTAGGTGGGTTCATTAAGGAAATAAAACCCTTCTATAAAATATAGTTACCACTGCAGTCCCATGTAACATTTCATTTTTTTATGCTTACACCAATCTTTCTTCCCCCCAGTGCTTTATATAAGGAATATCACTTGCAAGTAGAAAGTGGTTTTCCCCCAGCTACCAACTCAATTATAATCTAAAGAATTTGAATTAGATTCTTAAAACTTTTTTAAAAAGCACAGAAACATGAATTGAAATTGGGGACGAGGGGAAGTCCAGGGAAGCTGTGCTCAGCAGTCTATTTTTCTGCCACCTGTTTAACAGTACTATATTTTGCCAAGATTACAGATGTCATCAACATCTTTTCTTTTACTTCAAGCACAGTATATACTTGTTTTAATATTTTACACACACCGAAATTAAGATTACTTAGCAATCCAAGAAAAATAAAATGCAGATGCCATAACAAAAGTAGCCACTAGTATTTATTTAAAACATTTTCAGATTGTCTTAAAAAACATCATTAAAATCTCAAACTTAGTTATAAAACCTTGGTAAGCTTCGTTTTAAATAGCTGACATATCTTTCCTTCTTTACCCCTTTCCACACTCCTGGAGTGAGTGTCGCAACTCTGACATAACCTGCTTATTAAAATAACTTCACAAGGTACTTCACTGGATAGAGGTGGAGGGAAAGAGCAAGTTTTCTCTAAGGCCTCGAGCCTACCAACACTTTGCTTAACATTACATGTGATTAGACTAACTTTTAAATAGTCGGCATAGCTTTCCACTTTATTTCAATGGACCGCTCACCTACATAGAGCTAAAAACGTGCCTATGTCTGAAGAATTGGAGCCCAATTCACTATTTTTTGCTGTCAAGAAAAAATATTTTAATAAAGACAAAACATTCCTATAAATGACATCCCCATTTTAAAAATGCATGATTTTTCCTCATTTAGTCCTTTATGAAGCAAAGATATAAGGTGCAGAGTTTGTATTTTAGAAAGAGCAGCTTTGTGAAGTGGTCGTGCTGAGTTAAAGACCAGTATTGATATATATGCGGTTTTTAATCGAATTTAATTTGTACTTGTTTAATTTTATCCTTTGCTTCCTGAGTGTAGCATGAAGCTACATCCCTAATGTGGATGATTATTATGTCATCAGTAAGAAGGCAGCCTTTGCTGCTGCAGAAAGAAGGTCCCAAGAGCAAGAAGACAGAATTGCAAGTCTCAGGGCCCAAAGGGTATATCTACACATGCATAAAAAACCTACAGTTGGCCCAGGTCAGCTGACTGGCTTGCGGGCTCAGGTTCCCTGGCTAAAAAATCACTATGCAGAGCAGAGGGTTTCAAAGCTCACGTTTCATCCTGAGCCCAGATGTCTTCACAACAATTTTTAGCCCCACAGCCTGAGCCCAACTCAGTTGATCTGGGCTAGCTGTGGCCACGCCGCGGGTCTTTTATCCTTGTGTAAACATACCCCAAGAGTGTTAAAGTTACAAAGCACCAGGACTAGGAATTACTGACTGCTGTATGCCATTGGAAAGCAGGGATTCTAAGCTTCCCAGTGACAAAGCATATGAAAGCAGGATTGCAAGTCATCAGACCTTGAACTGCCACAAGTCACTCAGGCTAGTGAGCTTTCTGCCTCTTTCTGCAGTATCAGTAATTGCCTCCCTCCAGCTGAAGCTATTCAGCCAGACTTTCAAAAGTGCTCAGTACACCCAGTGCTAATGGCTTAATTTTGAAAATCTGACCACTTACTTTGGTGCTTAAATGGGAGCTGAGCTCTTTTGCAAATCTTCCTGAACTGGCAAGGTATTTGAGCATGCATGCTTGGTTCCCAGTGAGAACTGATGGTGCTCAGCTTGTTTCATGAAGTGCTCAGCACCTTGCAGGTTCTGGCCCCTAATAATAAAACGGGGTTCCTCCTAAAGCCAGGAAGAAAACTCAGATAGCTAGGCAAGGACCCAACATTTGTTCTGTTGCTGTTTAAAAACAGGTTGTGTGCCAAATTTTAAAAAGTAGTAGGGGAGATAAACAAGCAGATTTACTGTAAGGGGCTAGGATTTACCTTTTTCTTGATTAACAAGGGGCACATTAAGTGGTAAAAAAGATCTCAGTGGTGATCTGCAGTCTCTGATTAGCCAGCCTTTTTGTTGTTTTGTGTAAATGCTGACTGACTGTTGGGAGCATAGGTCCAAAAAGCAAATGTACACAAAATGGTTCTGTGAAAAAGAAAACTTCCAAGCTATATCAAAAAGTCATCAAAATTTTTCAAAAGCTACATCACAATTTGAAAGAGAACATGAATTAATTATATATTTGTTGATTGAAAGAATCATGGTAGCAATGTATGTTACAAAACATTCTCAGCCCCCCATACATTCTGAACCAAGCAAATTCCAATAATCCTTAATGCTCAAAGGTTACAGCCAACACAGCAACTGAAGCTGAAACCAATAGTTAGTTCAAGTTAGAAATTTACAGAATAATTAGAATTACAGGCCTTAAACAAGATTTTGAAAACGGAGTGCCTGAAGTTCAATATGGACTAAGGGGCATAGGCACCTAAACATTGGCCTTGTTGTCAGGAGTACCAAGCACCCAGTACCTTTGCCTTTACTAGGAGATGCTGGGTGCTCAGCACTTTAGAAAAATCAGGCTTACTTACATAGGTGCTGAAATACAGATTTAGGAACATAACTTTAGGCACCCACTTTTGTAAAATCTTGGCCTTCTTTCTTTAAGCCTCTTATACTTAAATCATGGAAAACCAAATTTCCAGATCAACAATGGTTCCCCAGCTCACCCCTAGTAGCAGGGGTGAAATGCTCAATAATATTCATGAAAGGCTTGTACAAGCCTACCTAGACAGCAGGACTACTATTCTTTGCTGCCCCATTCGCATAACAACATGCCAGAAACTGGGCTAGTAAAAAAAAGCAAAACAGGAGAAAAATAAGGTAACTTGTCTTGAGCCCGGATTCTACAATAAAATGTACAGAAACAGAAGCCTGTACCTGGGCAGGGCCCACCAAAATCAATGGTGACCCCATGGCTGCAAGGGTCCATCTGCACACATCTCAGGGTAAGATTGGGGCCTTGGCTTATATCAAAAAGGTTGTAGTTCAGGTTACTAAACAAAACAAATTAAATTTTGGATTTGTAAATTGAAAAATACTGGAAAATAATGAGAAGCAAAGAATTACATTTAACTGCAAGCTGTGGTCTGTACAGAAAACTGCATTTGAACGTTTGGTCCAGCCATCCCTGGCTTAGACATTCCTTTATCATTCCAGCTAGGGTGCTGTAAATTTTCTCTTTTGAACAAAGATTAGAGTAACCAACTCTACTTTGTTAAATTATTGCTAATTAAAAAAATAAAATCTGCTAATTTGCAATATAACTCCATGTCCTCCCATCTGTCTTAATCCACAACTTGAAAGAACATTGCTACAAAAAAACAAAGATACTATTAAATGTGAACATGGAACATTCCACAGAACATTTTAATATCCATTATTCATTTCTAATTTAGTTTAGCCAATTGAACTTCTTACTATTTAACATAGCCAATTTAGGGTGTGTTTGGTCCCTTATAAGTGCATTCTTTTGAACTCCCTGAGTACTGTACATTCCTTTTCTACAGTGACTTCTGGCTGGGAGATGCTGAAACAGAAATGGATTCTCAACCATTACTACGTATCTTGTAAAATCTAATACTACGGTGTTTCACGTAAGCAGATGATTTTACAAGCTATCCAGGTGCTTATCTCAGCAGTTTATCCCTGCATATTTGAGCTCAGTGTTGGCCTTGAATTTTAGAGGGATGATCTTTTTCCTCTCGACTCCAGAAGAGACTAATTTCATATCAGTGTGAAAGAACTAGGATTTTAATGCTTACTTTTGTAATTGTGTTTATCTTGGTGGATAGTCTCACCAATCTACAGTCAGTAAAAGTCAACAAGTTAACAAAGTGCTCAAACATGGTGCAGTTATTCAAGCCCTCTTGGATCACAGGTCTATTTCAGGAAGTATGAGGTCAGTAGCTATCATTTTGTAGGTTTATATTTTCAAGGTTACAGAAATGGTAAACATTGTCCCCAACTCCTAACCCCACATTTTCAGAACACAGCAATTCATCAGTTGATTATTTAAAAAAATATTAGATCACATCACTTCAACACAACTACAAGCGATGCCATTGCTAAAAATTATAGTATATCCAGCTCTCACAAAAAACTGCGTATTAGTGCAGTGTTGATGCTTGCTTACTGACACATTTCTCATTTTTATTAAAAACAAGGCAACACATTCAAAAGTGAAGGACTGAAACTTTGTAAGGTGAATTTACTTTTTAAAAATAATATATAAAATGTCAAACTGTTAACAGTTCATTATGTATCATTACTATAAAGAATTCAAATATTACTGAATGAATCAGTATATACCAAAGATAGGCTACTTTGATACCAAACTAGGCCTCCAATTACTTAAGAATTTTGTAATTATTTAATTCAAGAAATGATGCTACTATATCTAAAATTCAACAGATATGGCTGAATCTGTGCCCTAGTTAAAAATATAATATCCTAATTGCACATAAAAAGATGCATTATATATAGATCTTACAGAGTATGTGTGTGTGTATATATTTTACTCACCAACAAACACAATGCAGACAATAGAAGGCAGCACAGAAAGTGTTTGAGTTATAAAAATGCTTCATTGTCAATTTAATAGAAAATGTATAACTTGCATTTTTTGGCAGACTTACTGATAACTACTATACAAATCCATGCACAAAGGTTAAGATCATTTTAAATGTATTTGTGGGAAAACAAAAAATGCCAAACTGGATCGAGAGTACTCTAAAATGGAGAAAATAAAAAATAATGTTCAATACAACCTAAAGGAATGAAATGAGATCCTTGTCACTAGAATTTAAATCAGATACTCCCCCAGTAAGGCTGCTGAATCCTATCCTGACACTTAAAGAAAATTAAAATGCACAATATTTATTATTCTGTCCCCTTCTCTCCATAAGTAGATTATATTCAACTAGTTCCAAGAAAGATGCTGCTGTGATGGCCATTGTATAGAATGAACTTACTGCATGGGCATAAAAGGCCACAAAGAAAAAGGAAAATAAAGTAAACACACTGAAAAATAGATTTTTCTTCTCCCCCCCCATACAGCAATGATGTTTGTTTTTAAAAAAATAAAAAGCAAAAACTTTTACAATACCAGACCACAGTTATTGGCATTTCTAATAAACTTGGTAGGTGCATTCCCTGTACATCCCATTTCTCTACGCATCTACTAGCTGTTTTACACACAAGCCAATGTCTTTAAAGGATTTAAATCTGCTTTGTTTTCCTGTCAAATTAGAGATAAGCTCTTTGTGTTTCATTGGGGGTGGGAGTTTTTTGTTGGTTTGTTTTTTAGTTGCAACGTCTAACATGCTCCAGTACATATTCAGGGAAGTGCAGGCTGCAAACCTGTAAACCATCTAGCTTGCAGGGCATCCTTGGGTATTCATCTTCTTTCCATTTGTTTTCCTCTGGATCAAAGGTGAGAATTGAATCACTGTAATGACCATTGTAACAAAGGCCTCCTAGAACCATTATCTGTTTGTCCAAAACAGCTACACCATGACCACTTCTACCAATTGGCATAGAAGCCAAAATAGTCCACTGATCAGTGTCTGGGTCATAAACCTCTGTAGAAGGACACCCTTGAGACTCAAAGGAGGCCCTCAAGATCACACAAACACCACCAAAGACATAAAGCTTACCATTATAGGAAATCATTTTGTGAAAGCACCTTGCATAATTCATTTTGCATTTGTTCTCCCAACAGTTAGTGACCACTTGTGTTCTCCTTGTTCGCTGTTCCACTGTCCCTTCTTTACTGGGGTCAAAAACACACACTTGCTTAGAAGTGGAAGATGAAGTAATTCCACCAGTGATATACAACTTGTTACTGAGCACAGTTCCTTCATGTCCATATTTATTGACTGGATAGGGATCCACAAATTCCCACTTGTCTTCAGTAATATCATACCGTTCAGTCGAGTAAAACGTTTCATCCCTTGTTCTCCCAGCCACCGCATAGATGTACCTTCCAATAACACCAACAGCGAACTCTGAACGCGGAACAGACATGTCTGCCATTCGCAACCAATTGTTTTGTCTAGGGTCATATCTAAATACTTTGGAGGAAGCATGAAACTCACCATCTGGCCCCAGTTCTTCCCCGCCTAACAAGAATACAAAGTTATTGACAATGGCAAGGCAGTCTGGTCGTAAAGGTACTTGAGGGCCCTCTAATTCCCACCAGACCCTTGGTTTGTGCAAGAGAAGAATTTTGCTATTTACCATGCTGTGTCCTATCATTCCTCTAAATACTGCAGTCTGGGGTTTGGCAGAACGAATACGGTTGGATTTCATTTCCATCAAAGGCTGTTGGTGAACACTATGAAAGTAATTCATGGCTTGGTCAACTTCATGCCGTAGCTGCCGAGAGTATCGGTAGAACTCTGATGTTTTTACCTATGGATACATTTTTTAAAAAAAGTTAAAATGTTGAACAAGAAAAAACAGCAGAGAGAGCCATCTAATTATTGTAAATCATTAAAAGATTATAATGCTTAATTTTATTCCGAGAAACCTGGAGGACAATTATGTTCAAGAATTAAGACAGTTGCTACATAAATGATGTACTTAAAATGTAGGTAGAGGCAACACATTATTTCTTCCCTATCATATTATTGAGGTTGAGACATAGGTGCCAAAGATTTCAAATCTATTCCCTAAATCTCATGCTTATGTACCTAAATAAAATTGGATTGATTTTCAAAGTTTTTGAGCACCTTCAATCCCACTGACTTTGACTGGAGTTTTGTCAGTACCTCTGAAAAAAAGGCAGCCCACACTTATTTAAGTGCTTAAAACAGGAGATAAGCACCTAATATGAAAACGTTGGCCACAGTTCCCAGCTTCCACTTTGTACATAATAATTGCAAGGTACCATGAGGCAGTGCTATACTTCACACCACACTCAGAAAGGAAGAAAGATCTGTGTCACCATCGGATTACATTACGTGCAATTTGAAGACAAAAGTTATTAGATCTTGAGGCTCAAATAGGTGTTTACTGCATAAAGAAAGTAAGTCTCATAATAATTTTGTTAGCTTTATATTACTAACTTCTCTCTTCCTTTCATTGTAAATAAAAATGTCACTACAAGGGGCATAATTCTTTTTCCAATCCTTTGCATCTTTACTAGATTAAATTATATGGATGTAGCTGTCAAGTGTCTGTATAATACACATATACATAAATTATTAATATTGAAATACACACACAAACTTATATGTAAAACTTATGTATCAATACTACTTACTTACCTGCTTTTGTAAAGCACTGTCGGATTTAGAGATTAAAAGAACTATAAAAAGCTAATTATTTCTCTTTACGCACACCGGCACACTATTTTATCAAAGAAAAACAACCTATGTTAAAAGAAAGTTAACGTTGCAAAGTCAAGCATTCAAAAATTAGAAAATACCTGAATTAAAGTTTTCTGTTCAACTCTAGTTTGCCCTCACTGTGAACATGCATTATGATGGTCTATGATCACATGTTCACTTTTTTCCTCCCCAGGAGCAACCTTAATACTGGCATTTCCTAACTTTTGCATGTTTGACTTTGCAACTATAATAATGGCCTTGTAACAGTTTTGTGTGGTTGATTTCCAATGGTTTTTAAAGAAAACTGAAGGGAGAAAAAGGAATTCCATCATTTGATATCATACTGACCCGCACATACAGCAGCCGGGTTAGAACCTTCATACTCACAGCAGAGACCTCCATCACTGCAGCCAACAAAGCAACTAGCAGAGATTATTACACTTCTGCTGTGTGGACCAGCCATTAGAAAGAGATGAGACACACGCTGTGCCAGTGGGTTTCATGGCTATGTGCTGACAGGAATGTTGGAACTAAGGAAATCTTGATTCTATTCCAGGTTCTGGACAGGAGTATTCTAGCAGTTACAGACCCTACAGACTTTCCTCAGCCTGTCCTCTTTTGTTCTCGTCCTACCCCCATCACATTTACAGCCTATACCTGTCCCTCTTGTTCCTATCTCCCACAGACTACACCGCCTCCCCGTCCATGTTCTCCTCTCCCCTCTGCATTTGAGCAAGTCAGACTGCTTCCTCCATCTCCTCATTGCTGCCTAGGAATCAGCAGGGATAGCCATAAGGGCACAAGACAGCCATTCTCCCTGTTCTCATAGTTCTGGTTCCTGCCACCACTGTGGCCCTCAGCTGCTGGGAAGAGCAATTGCAGGAAAAGTCTTGTGCGGCCTGGCAGCCCTGGAATGGCTCACGCTCAGTCACTCTGTGGTGATGGTGCATTCTCAGTCTGACCAGCACATGGAAGCTGTGTGGGAACAAAGCACATTCAGTGCTGATAATCTTGAGAGAATAATGCTGCAAACCTTTCACACACTTCTACTGAGTATGTGCAAACAGATTTTTCAAAGGCCAAAGCAGGCCAAGCATAGGTGGATTTTTATGGGGACTGCAAAAGGCACAGCCTGTGAACCAGAGCGACCCCTCTGCCAAGTTTCAAATCCCTTCTTTCCAAAGTATGGAGGCTCCAGGCCATCTTAATGAAATCGCCATGCAACGTCCTTTTTCCTAACCTCATTGTTGGAAATAGCTCATCTGTTTTTGTTGAAACATTCTACACGAATTTAGCCTGGGGGCAGATATGCAACTTAGATACATATGATGGTTAGATCTATGTGATAAACTGCATTTATCATGCACCTTTGCCCACCTCATTTGCCCTTTGCCATCTCCATCACTACTTCTACTGAGATTCCAAACTCTGAGTAGCTTCAAACAGAAATTCAAACATCTGCCTGACATAAAATTTTCTCTTTTCCTTCCCAAAGTTATACTAATCCAAAGCCTAAAATAGGCAATTTTCAGCCCAAGATCAGAGACAGATTTAAGGGTTTAAGATCTAATATCTTACAATGCTCTTCAGGGCCAGAAATGAGAGACTTATACCATCAGAAAGGAGAGATTTACAGTTTCCCACAGAGGAACAGAGCAGTTGAAAGGTCATAAAATATCACACTTAAAAGTTTTGACTTTTTTTCCTGTAAATAAATTAGTTTAAAATATTGTAAAGGCATTTTAAGTGTATTTGTTTTATTTTTTCCTCTCCCTCTATGCTGTGTACAATTATATTCATGGTAACCGAGGCACCAATAAAAATAGTCCCAATACAATTTTTAAAACCTCCTAAAATAGTTTTTCAGCAACATATGTGGCACACAGAGATATGATGTGATAAAGATTTATCAGCACTCATTTGGGATGACTTGCATAGCTCACCTGGCAGCTTCCTCATTCATGAGTAACGGGGCCATTCCAAGTTAATGAATATTTTATACCACAGTGTCATGTATGCTATTTTACACAAGCACATATTTATAATAGGCATACATAAAAGCACTGAACATGAACACTATGCCTATATTATAGAAGAATTAAACTTAAAAATGCAAGCCAGAAAGATGGATAATACAAAGGGCAAAGGCCCAGATATTTAAAGGTATTTAGACATTGCTCCATTCAGCACTGTAACACTTAACTGACTTAGAAACCCAATTCTCATTTTCAAAAGGTAAATTAGGCAGTTAGGAGACTAAGTCTCATTGGAAGTTCCTACATCACTTTTAAAAGTGAGACTGAGGCTTCTAAGTCAGGTAAGCAATGCAACACTAAATGAAGCAATGCCTAAATACCTTTAAAAAAGCGGGGTCAAAGAAACTTGATGACAAGAGACTCCTTTGCTTGTTTCTGTAGTAAGTAATTATCTCCAAGATGCATGTCCAATAATCTCGTGACTACAGAATTACAGAATGCAGAAGTTACAAAATTTACATTTAGATAAACTCAAACTCAAGAACTTGGATCCAGACTAATCCTACCTAACTCAGTATGAATTGCCTGCTACCTACATGTAAGATGAGATTTTATAAAAGCTCAAATATGTAAAAGTTACACAGAACTAGAAAGTGATACATAAAATAGCTATACTTTGTACCAAAGCTTAACCTCAAGAAAAGAAGCAGATTTTCAAAACCAGTATTTCAACACCAAGTTATCTTAGCTATTTTAAAAATGTAAAAAGACCAAAAGAAATCTCTCTCAGATGCTTCCCTCATTTCCTCGGTGCTATCGCTGAATTTAAAAACAAAATGTTCAGGTATGTGCATATGTAATGTGGACTAGCTACTCCCAGTAATTTTCAGAGCTCTCCAATAATTAATTATCTGTTTCACACTACATCTTTCAAGAAATTATTACACATTACACATACCTGCACAAACCACATAACTAAACATTATACTAATGGTTTAAGTACACAATTTACAAAAAAACTAAAAAACAAAACTACCAAAACAGCTTCACATGTTAACCTTCAGTACACAAGCAGGCCTATTTACCCCTTCTTCTCCTGTAATTAAGATTTAAAAGCCATTTAGTCTTTTTCAGGTTTGCCTCAAGATTCTTCTTCTTCTAACATAATTCACAAAGCAAACATTATGTTCCAGTAGACATGATTCTATAAAATATGCAAAAAAGATATAGAAGTTTATTATAAGGATAAAAGGAAAAAATAACTATCCTGAGAAAAATCTCCGTAGAGGCTGCTGTAGCAAATTAGCCCCAGTCCTGTATGAAGTGTTCCTCTCACCTCAAAATTAACTTCAAATTCTGAAAGTAACAGTAACACAAACTCCTCTTCACAAACTGGTGGTTTTATTAAAAAAAAAAAAGCAAGCCAACAAATACGTGTATTCATGCATGCTTGCGTGCCTGTGCACAGAGTCTATATATAGCAAATGGTTTTATTTTGCTTGTTTACATTAGAAATTCAGGTCTTGTCTACCTGGTTGTCTTGGATGGCTATGGATGACTAGAGCATTGTTAACTTCATGACAAAAGACAGAATGATAGTGAAACCTGATTGAGATGGAAACTGATTTTTATTCAGACTGTTTAGAAATCTGAATTTCACAGATGAAAAAAAACCAGCTGCCAAATAGCTGGAGAAAAAAATCAGTTTGATAATGACCCTACTGGTAAAAATCACAGAATGAAATGTAGGGCTGGAAAAAATCTTGAGAGGTCATCTAGTCCCCTGCAGTGAGGCAGGGCCAAGTATACCAAGACTATCCCCTTAACATAGTTGAAGATTTATCAGGTGCATTGTCAGGCTTCTTTTCTAAAGATTAAATGCCCAGGTTTTTTTAAACCTTTCCTCATAGGTCAAATTTTCGAAATCTATTAGTTTTGTGACTCTTCTCTAGACTCCAGTTTGTCTACATCTTTCTTAAAGTGCAGACTGAAACTAGACAATTATCTCCCATATCTTACATATACAATCCCCTTATTCCTTCAATTCAGGCCTGAGAAAGCCCCAAACCAGACACTTTTAGGAGGGTGTAGACAGAAATAGGAGACATTTTCAATCTCAGGGGCACAGTCCCAAACCTGGGATTCTGTCTCTTTGTTTCTAACTGTTGCTCTGATGATTTGTGACACAAAAGCATCCTAGCAAGCTTCCAACTCCTGCCTTAAATCAGGAGTCTGACGCCAAAACAAAATTTGATTATCAATACATTCTTTAATAAAGAAAACCAGTTAGGTGTTTGAGTAGTTAGTGTACTGTGGTAAAGTCAGGCCAGATGGCTACAGAAGAGTATACCAGGGCCGGTATGAAGGCCTGAAAGGGTTAAAAACCCTCTGCCTCGCAGGCAGAGGGAAAAGCACGGGAGGGCAATTGATGGCACTTGGACCCAATGAAGGGCCAGGCCAGGGGTATTTAACCCTACCTTCCCTAAAGGAAGGAGAGGGAACACTTGCAGTAGGGGCTGCCAGAAGGTCTGGGGCAGCTGCAAGAGAAGGTTCTCTCGTAGGCCAGGAGAGAGAGCTCTGCTACAGCCAGGGGAAGCAAGGTAGTTGGGGGCGTCCTGATCATAGAAAGTGGAGGTAAAGCACAAGACCCACCAGGGGGAAGCTGGCAGCTTGCCACAATACCTATTATGAGAATTTGAAGAAAGGTGAAAATATGTTAACACCAACACTAGGTGGTATTATCGTATTTAAAAACACAGTGCTCCCAGATTATTCAAAATTTGGATACTTGCACACTGATAAAAGACAACAAAAATAAAATGCCTAGGAATAATACTACACCAATTTAGCAGCTGTAATTGAAGTTTTCTTATTTCTTCTCTGACCCTTAATATTTCCTTTTAAGCTGGGTAATAAAAATATTCAAAGGATATTGTAAAAGCAGCATCATGTAATAACAGCTTGTATACAAGTGATGTCTGTATTACAGAAAATGTAGCTTCCTCCCATTCATCTAAACAAGAGGCAGGATTATGAGAACAGTTTGAATTGATGATATAAAAAGGTGTGTGGACACACTAGCTTCGACTGAAGATGATGCCTCCCTCCATTACACTTCAGTGTAGAGCTATATCATTACAGTGCTACTTTTGATCAGTAAGTCAAGAGAAAGGAATATTTGGGAAAAAATGAGTATCAGAAATAAAACATGAAAAGGAAGACTGCAGGAACAACATATATGGATTAAAAGCAGCAAAGCAAGCAAAGACTGACAAAAATAAAACCATACAAAGGTTACTCAGTTTGCCATACTCACACTATACAGTAAGATGAGAAAAATAAGGACATACTCATCTAACCACTATCCAAAATGGAAACAAATTACAGATATGCAAGACAACCTACAGGTTGGTTTTATATTTTTCAAATATTTTTTAATATAAAAGAAAAGCAACATAGCTTAAATCTCTGACTCAATGAAATACTTAAGCACAAGTGTAACTAAGTTACATGTATGCCTAATTACTTGGGAGAACTGGGGCCCACATCACCTCAAGCTCTCTGTGGGAATTATTATCCACAGCTTTGAAATCAAAAACACATCTCAGGAGTCCAGAAGTATGCGCTTGCCACTAATTGTGAGTAATACTCATATTCAACAAAAAACAGCATTATTCACCTATGAATATATTTGTATGACAATCTCCCAATGCAGAATGTGAAAAATCACCACCACACAGGGAAAAAACAAATGTTGTTTCAATAACTGCGCTAACTCTTGGGAGAAAACGTGCAAACCTTTTGGCATAAGATAACTCTGTCAACGTGAAATTGACTCTAAAAAAATCAGAACACACTTTAAATTGCATTTTAAAATTTCTTAAAAAGAGTAAGGGTTTTTCTGTTCCCCTGCTGATCTTTAGAAGCTGCCTTATAGCGAGAGTGTATAATGACTCCCCACCCTGAAGAGCAACACTACTCAATATACTCATGCCTGTCGTCCTCCTCTTTGTGCACACTCCTTCTAGCTGCTCTTTTTAGTCTTAAAGTTATGGTACACACCCTCTTGTAAAATATGGGACATGGTGTGCATGTGAGTTCTCCCCAGAGCATCATATGAGAGAAATATCATCATGCAAAGCTAGCTCATGAGACAGAAAGTGCAACTCCCATGTCACCCACTTAAATGATTCAAGATTGATCCCCTTGTCCACAGGCTATCTGGGCAAAGATCCATCTTCCTAGAAGACCATAAAACACAGAGCCCTGCATACAGAGCCATCCATGGGGGGCGGAGGAGGAATCCTCAGCTGGGCTTGTGCTCTGGCAGACAAGCCTGCCCAGTGGTCCTCCCCTTCCTTCTCCCCGCACACGCTCGCTGAGCAGTTGGGCAGCATGCACTGTCAGGGATGAGCCAACCCAGGCCACCCCAGCACACGCTCACTGAGCAGCCCCCTAAGCTGGGTGTCTTCCTCTCCTGGGACACCATGATGTCCAAGCACAGGGCCCCGGGTGATCACCCCAATTTGCCATACTCTAGGAGCAGCTCTGCCTGCATAAACAGAAGCAACAAATAAAAAAAGATACTGCAGTCTCACAAAGATGATGCTCACCTTCCATAAAGAAAAAAACTAAAAATGTTGGAAGATATTCACTATTCCTCTCCCAGTTACTCATCATCAAAAAAACAAGGAGTTTCCCAAACCATCCCCTTCTTTTTCTGTTGTGAATTGTCATAGAAATTAATTTGTATCCCAATCTTTATATTTTCTCCTCTCCACACTGAATCCTCATCATAATCACTGCTCTCCTCTTCAGCATGGGGCACAGGTTACTTGCTGTTATACATTAGGGATCTATTACAGGAGTGGGTGGGTGAAGTTCTGTGGCCTGCATTGTGCAGGAGGTCAGACTAGATGATCATAATGGTCCCTTCTGACCTTATAGTCTATGAAGACCCCTTAGTTTTTCAAAATAAAATAGTATCTAATCCTAAAAACATACGTTTTCCCAGCAGTTACTGAGCAAGTAGGCACTGGTTTAAGGATTTTCTAAGATCAATATTTCTCATCAATACTCCAGAAGAAATTAGAACAAAGCCTAACAAGGGCATTTATTTCTTTACCAGTAACAGTGAGTCTTGACTGAAAACCAAAATGGCAGCACTTAAAGGCAATTGCATAATTTTAAAATAGGGCAAAATCATCCCATCATTTTACAAGAGAACAGAATATCCCATGTTACCTTCATTATTGTTCCCTTACAAAACACAATTTCGCAACTTCAAAAGAAGGAACTGCAGTGAAATACAGGAGAAGCTGCCTGCAATAGAAACTTCCTTTTTAAGTGGAGAACGTTGTCTAAATGCCTCAGGTTTCACCACCACCGGCACTCCAGATTTTGGATCATTTTCACAAAACCTTCAGACTTGAAATGAATGTACAAACATCTGTTGCTCTATTTTTGGGGTTCCTATGGATGTTTTTCTTGTTCTTTTTACATTGGAAACTGAAAGCTTTCAGTATCTTACAACTGAGGTTACTGCCAATGTGTCTGACTTATCCAATACCAATTACTTGTCTATCTAAAGCCAGAATTTTAGAGAGACTTTATTCTTTGGAGTAGATTCAACATTAGAAGGTGTCACTTTACTTCATACTCTGAGTAACCTCGCTCTCACCTTGCATGAAAAGAATATCACCTTCAGGACAGATATGACGAGAGGAAAGGACTTCACGTGTTACCTGTTCTAGCCCAAAAGCTTTAGAAATAATAATAATTTGCATTCTATTGTGTGTTCTGTTTTGTTTTCTGAGGATTTCGAAGTGCCGTACATGTATTAATGAATTTATTCTACCACCACAGCGCAAGGTAGGGAAGTGTTATTACTATTGTACACACATGGAAACACTGAGGCAAAGATAATTTAGGTTATGTCTACACTACAACGTAAACCTGCACTTATGCCCAGGCTCAAGCCTACCCCCTCTCCCCCGTTGTCTATCCTGCAACTGCGCTAACCCAGGTCTTGGACCCAGGGTCCCAGGAGCCTGGCAGGGTTGGAGGGTCCAAGCTCGAGTTAAGCCAGGACCCAGGGTACTAGCCCTATTGCTTTGCAGTGTAAATGCAGCCCCTGCTTGACTTGGGACCCAGGAGTCAGCTGGAAGTATACCAAAATTCCATGGGACAACTCTTTTACTCCTCTCTATCCCAACAATCCACAATCCACTCTATAGAAGCTGTCCCCCCTTTGCAAAGGACAGCAGCTCAGGTCAGCATGAATCCATTGTCTTCTGATTGTTATCAGACAACCTCCTGGGTTTGCAATGAAGAGTGACTTTTACAAAGCAAGCTGCTTCCGGATAACGTGCAGGGCAGGCGGTAAAATTTTCCCACAATGCAGTACAGTTCTAGGGCAACAGCAGCCACTTGTAACTGTCAACCTATGGGGCCTTGGCCAAATCACTTCACCTCCTTTTCCCCCTTTGCAAACTGAGAATGCTTACCTTCTTCACAGGAATGTTGTGAGGATTAGGCAATGTTGGTACAGGGCTTTGAACAGAAAAGCATTACAGCGTTTTGTAAGTGTTAAGCATTATCATAATCGTCAAGTGTCCCAGCTGGACTCCGATGCACAGTATTGTATCACCTCCTCCCCATTCCTTTCCTCATGACTTATGGAGATATGGACATCTTCCAAAGAAACAATATTTAGAACATATATAATTCATAACAATAAGTAAACTAAAAGTTCTGCTTTCTCACCCTCTCAATTTTCCTTTACTTTTCTCTCCAACCCCAAACTTTTTGTTTCATCTGTCCTGCCATTTTGTCTTCCTTCTTTGTTTATTTATCTCTCCAGCCTTTTATTTAGTCTCTCCTGAAGAATAATTTTTATTACTATTAATTATTTATATTACAGTAGCACCTAGAGGTCCCAATGGAGATCAGGGCCCTATTGTGCTAGTTCCTGTAGAAACCCATAGTAAAAGACAGCCCCTGCCTTGAAAAGCTGATAGTCTAAATATGTTAGACAGGAAGAGAATGGAAACTAAAGCACAGTGAGGTGAAGCGACTTGCCCACAGTCAAACAGGATGTCAGCAGCAGAGTCAGAAGTAGACCCCAGGTCTCCTGAATCCAAATCCACGTCTCTATCCACTGAATGCTGCTGACTCTCCATTCTTATTTCAAAAAGGCTTGTTTTTCTTTCTTCCAATATTCAGCCCTCAAATCTTTGGTTCTCTCATGCCATTATATTCTGTGGCTGTCCTAAGCCACTCCGCCCTTAGTGGCCAAGATGACCAGGGCCTTGTCTACACTAGAAAGTTCTGTTGATGCAAGTTACAGCAATGATCAAAAAGTGCTATAATTACAATGCTTGTGCCTGTTCAGGCAAGACTCATTGTGTCCCAGAAGCACATCCATAATTGGTGTTCTAACATCGAGCCTGAGAGCAGTGCACTCTGGGCAACTATCCCACTGTGCAACTTGCTACCTTGTGCTGGTAGGAGTTGTGGGAAGGAGAAGAGGATTGCAGTGTATCATGGGTGCAGGCTCTACAGCCCATGATGCAGTGATTTCTGTCCTGTCATTCCATGGGTCCGTCGGCATACCAAGGCATTTTTCAACGGCCCCCATTTCTCTGGGCCCACCACTTATGCCTGAAAGGATGGATCCTGAACTGCTCTCCACTGTTGTCAGTGCTCTGAACACATTGCAGCTGCTCATGAGCTCGCAATTGGCACTCGAATCCAAGGTGCCTCACCTGCTATGTCCCTTGCAAACAAACGAAGCCGGATTACTGTTTGCATTCACAGAGCATCTGCACATGATGTACAGCTGCTTTTGAGCACATGAAACAAGCACTGAGTAATGGAAATGCATCATTAGGTAGGTCTGGGATGATGAGCAGTGGCTTCAAAATTTTAAAATGCATAAAGATACCTTCATGGCACTCTGTGTGGAACTCACTCCTTCCCTGCAGCACAAGGACACCAGAATGAGAGCTGCCCTCTCAGTGGAGAAGCATGTGGCTATCTTGGTGTGGAAGATGGCAACTCCAGACTTCTACCAGTCAGTCGCTAATAAATTTGGAGTCAGAAAATCCACGTTGGGAGTTGTGTTACCACAACGGTGCAGGGCCATTAATCACTTTCTGCTATGAAGACCAGAGTCCTGGAAATGTGCATGAAATAGTGAATGGCTTTGCAGCGATGGGATCCTCTAACTGTGGCGAGGCGACAAATGGCATGCATATCCCAATTTTGGTCCCAGACAATCTTGCAACGGAGTACATCAATAGAAAGGGGTACTTCTCTATGGTATTGCAGGTGCTTTTGGATCACTGTCAGTTTTTCACTGATATCAATGCAGATTGATCAGGGAAGGTGCATGACACATGTATCTTCAGGAACACTGGCCTGTACAGACAGCTGCAAGCAGGGACTTTCTTTCCAGACCAAAAGCTTCTAACTGAGGATGTTGAAATACCCATGGTGATCCTGGGAGACTCAGCCTATCCCTTACTGCCACAACTCATTAAGCCTTATAAGGGCAATCTGGATAGCAGCAAGCTGTGCTTCAATGACAGGTTGAGCAGGTGCTGAACGATCGCTGAATGTGTGTTTGGCAGATTAAAAGCTCACTGGCGATGCCTTTATGGCAGGTTAGACCTAAATAAGAAAAATATTCCCATGGTTATAACTGCCTCCTGTGTGTTCCATAGTATTTGTGCTGCTAAAGGGGAAAACTTTTCCCCTAGGTGGAGCGTAGAGGTGGACTGCCTTGCGGCTGAATATAAGCCACCAGATGTCAAAGCTATTGGAGTGGTACAACAAGGCTATTGGAGAGGGGGCCATTCAAATCAGGGGGGGGACCCTGAGGAACTATTTTTACAATGAGCATCAATAAGGTGTCTTTGTAAACAACACATTTCCATGCTATGACTGCTATCCAGCTTGCACTGTGTATCAATGTGAGGTGCAACCACCATGTGCAAGAGACAAAGATTGCTTATTCCTCACCGAGTATGTCTTTATTAAACAACAATTATTCACAACACACATGAAAAGCTGGGCTGGAGGTGAGAAAGCAGTGACGGACAGTGTGAGCTCTGACAGCTGAGGTGTAAATCCAGCTATCATTCTGGAAGCTGTCTGAAGAGGTGGAGTGAATGGGGTACTGAGACAGTCCAGGAGCTTGGTAGGAATGTGTGCGTGGAGTTTGGGGAGGGTATGAAAGCAATTCTGTATTAGCTACAAGGGGCGGCGGAGGGGGTGAGCGCACATGAATTCAGTATGCAGCATTATGAGTGACTTTAGCAGCTCCATTTTCTCCTACCATAGCTTTTACTATGCGCTCATGACCTATCATCACTCGCTTCTGATTTTCCCTCCTCTCCTATCAGTTTTTGGATTTTCACAGTGTGTCTCTCCACGCCCTATTTTCCCCTGCTTAGAGGACTGGAGGAGTCCTTGGAATATCTCCTCTTTGCTTCTCCATGGTTTTTTTCTCATCAGCCGCAGGTGCTCAGTAGGTGTGTAGGGGGTTTCCCCTCAAAGGTATATCTGTAGAAGCACAACAAACAATTAAAAAAGCATTATTGTGAGTCCAATAACAGCACTGATTCACTACTGTGAAATACATCTCTTTCTCACTGTCCCCTAGCAAATGCACAGCTTGATGATCAACTAGGGCATGGTGAGTTGTGCCCTGGGGGAAGGGGGTGGAGGACAAGCAGAGGGCACTCAAGCTGGGGAAAAGGTTCTGGGTGATTGCTGCAGTATTGATGCAGGCAGATATGGACAAAATTTCAAATTGAGCCATCATTTTCCTCAGGTGGGGGACATAGAAGCTGATACCTCACTCCTGAGAGTAAGCAGGGATGATAGGGTGCATATCCTCCATGTGAGCAGCTGTAAACCAGGTCTCTATGCTGCTTGCCTGTGTACCGTTTAGGTCCCTGAACAAGTGATTGCCCATTGGCATGGGAAAGTTTCCTACAACAGGGGAAGAAACAAAGCAGTTCTGCCAAGGAATGTTTGGCAGAGGATTGGCAAGTACCTCCAGAAAAGTTTCCTAGAGACCTCTCTGGAGGACTCCTGTGAAATCTTGGTGTGCATGAACACACTTCTCTGCCACACTGCATAGCTAAACAGGGGAATGGGAAGGACGTGCAAACACAGCTACTCTCATGCACTTCTATCCCTTCAGCCACATATATAATGCAACAAAGCAAAGGACAGTTGCATCTCACCTGACCAAGTAGCATCAGTTTTAAAAAAATCACTTACCCAAGCTCCCCTCTTGCATCCTGAATGCCAGAACAGGAGGGCTGAGACTGGCTCAGACCTTCCGAGGTCAAGAAGAGATCCTTGTGCCCACATCACCAAATGACCTGGTCCCCTGCTCTGCATCATCCTCGAACTTGACCTCCTCATCTACAACTTCTTCGATGGGGTTGAGTCCGGTGTTTGCTGCCACCAGGCCAGCAGAGGAACCCACAGGTCTCCTTGCAGTGGAAGTGGGGTTGCTGCTGAGGATGGCTTTCAGTTCCTTATAGAAGAGACAGGTCTTTGGCCCTGCACAAGGGCGACTCCCTAGTTTTTTGGTACCCCCGCCACAGCTTCTCAATTTTTGCACGGCCCTCCAGTGTGTCCTTTTCATTGCCCTTTTCCACCATTAAATGAGATATTTGACAGTAGATGTCATACTTCCTTTGACTGGAGCGGAGCTGGGACTGCACAGCCTCTTCTCTCCAAATGCTGTTCAGATCCAGAAGCTCCGGTGTGCTCCAAGCAGGAGAACGTTTGGTTCGTGGAGCTGCCATGGTCAACTAGGAAGATGAGATGTGAGCTCTCCATGCTGACCAAGAAAGAAGCAGAATTTCAAAAATTCCTGGGACTTTAAAGGGGGAGGGGCAGATGGCTGCAGAGCAGTGGAGTTCAAACTGATGGCCAGAGAGATTTTTTTTTAAAACAGGCATCTTACTGAAAAAAATATTTATACTGAAGCATCCAGTTCATAGGAATGGTTGGCCCTGGAATTATTGTTAATATTTACATTTGCAATGCGGTCAAGTATCTTTGGAAAAAAAGGCAGATTTCAATAGGTTATTTTCCAAAATCTCTAATCATACAAATAGATAGGATAGCATACTTGTCAACACATACTATAAACTGGAACATTTGGGGGAGAAAAACAGGGACACACTTTTCAGTTCTATGATAATACATTGCACTAGTAGAGGTTCCTTAGAACCACAGGATTGGAAGGCACCTCGAGAGATCTTCTTGTCCAGTCCCTTGCACTCAAAGCAGGAACAAGCATTATTTAGGCCATCTCTGACAGGTGTCTGTCCAACCTGCTCTTAAACTCCAATAATGGAAATTCCACAATCTCCCTAGGCAATTTATTTCAATGATTAACTACCGTGACAGGAAGTTTTTCTTAATGTCCAACCTAAACCACCCTTGCTACAATTTATGCTCATTTCTTCTTTTCCTAACCTCAGAAGTTAACAATTTTTCTCCCTCCTCCTGGTAAAAACTTTTTATGTACTTGAAAATATTATATCTCCCATCAGTCTTCTCTTCTCCAGACTGAACAAACCCAGTTTTTGAAATCTAGTCCTCAAAGGTTGTTTTCTAAACCTTTAATAATATTTTAGCTCTTTTCTGTACTTTCTCCAATTTGTCCACATCTTCCCAGAATTGTGGTGCCTAGAACTGGACACAATACACTAGTTAAGGCCTTATCAGCACTGCATAGAGGGGAAGAATTACTTTTCGTATCTTGCTTACAACACTCCTGCTAATATATCCCAGAATGATGTTTGCTTTTTTTGCAAAGCATGATCCTGCTGACTCATAACTCATATTTAGTTTGTGATCCACTAGGACCCCCAGATCCCTTTTTGCAGTACCCCTTTGTAGGCCATCATTTCCCATTTTGTGTGTGTGTAATTGATTGTTCCTTCCTAAGTGGCCTATTTTGTATTTGTCCATATTGAATTTCATCCTACTTACTTCAGACCATTTCTTCAGTTTGTCCAGATCATTTTGAATTTTAATCATTGCCTCCAAATCATTGCAACCCCTTCCAGTTTGGTATCGTCCAAAAACTTTGTAAGTGTACTCTCTCTGACATTATCTAAATTACTGATGAAGATACTGAACAGAACTAGATCCAGAACTGATCCCTATGGGACCCAACTTGATATAACCTTCCAGCTTGACTGCGAACCACTCATAACTCCTCTCTGGGAACGATTTTCCAATCAGTTATGCACCCACCTTATAGTAACTCCATCTAAATTGTATCTACTTAGTTTGATTATGAGGTCATGCGAGGCAGTATCAAAAGCCTTACGAAAACCAAAGAATACCACATCTTCCCTCCCACCGTATCAAAGAAAGCTATTAGGTTGGTCTGACAATTTTTTCTTGACAAATTCATGCTGACTTTTACTTATCACCTTATTATCTTCTAAAGTGTTTGCAAGTTGATTGCTTAATTATTTGCTCCATTATCTTTCTGGGTACTGAAGTTAAGCTGACTGACTGTAATTCCCCGGGGTTGTCGTTATTCCCCTTTTTACAGATTGGCATTTTTCCAGTCCTCTGGAATCTCTCCAGTCTTCCATGATTTTTCTAAGATAATCGCTAATGGCTCAGATATCACCTCACTCAGTTCCTTGAAGGAGTAGAGTGGGTTAAATGATTAATGTTCTACTGGTAACATGGGACTGAGATTTAAATAGAAGTTGAAAGCAGATATACATGAGATAATTGACAGTTGCTTTCACTGTACAGCTTCCATGTTCATCCCATTTTAGGGTATTACCACCAAATAAATCCTAATTCTCCCTGCCATGAAATGACAGCATCTAGTTCACAATCTTTTTTTTGTTAAAACATGTATATATTAGTTAATACAAAAGAAGATTTACATTCAGAGTTATAATATACCTAACAGTCACCTGACCATTAAGCTTTAAAAAAAATTCATTCTAAGGATATTTATCTTTTGTATCTATAAATACTGGATATTAATCTTGGGACATAATACACAGAAAAAGCTGTATCTATACTGAGCTAAAGGACATCCTATTTACTCTGAGAACATTTCTCATTGTCAACTAGGTTTCCTGCAATCAGTCTCTTATAATTACAGTCTTAGAAATGCACTAACTGAATGACATTTCCACATTATCAGTGGGAAATCGGTAATGAGATGCATAAGTTTTTACTTTTAGATTGCCTGTTCATGTCAATCCCATGTTATTTAGCTGAGATTAGTCCTGCTTTGAGCAGGGGGTTGGACTTGATGACCTCCTGAGGTCCCTTCCAACTCTAATATTCTATGATTCTACGTCAGTGGCAAGTTAAAGTTGTTGTCATCTAATGGCTGTTTGGGTCATCTGTGGGTAATGAAATGGTGGGTAGACTCATTTCAGCTCCTACAGGTGCATACCAAAAAATAAATCACCATTTTTTGCACTAGTTGTCGTCTTTTTAGCAGAGGCCACTGGTTTAATGGGTATAGAACTACTAAAAGATGGTTCCTCCAGTACAGGGTCTAGGCACAATGGCAGGGTAGAGTGAGAAAACATGCCACACCTGTTCTGTGGGGAGACAAAAGACTGTCAAGCTAGAGTTCTCCAACAGCATTAGAAAACCTTAAAAAATATTTTAAAAACCCACACTATTGGAGATCTGTTATTCTATAAGTACTGATAATGTAAGAATAATAAGTAAGGCTGGTGGGGCCACTTTACCTTACCAAATATCTTAACTGAAACTTACATAATTGAGTTACATTATTATATTTACATACCACAGTGACAGTAACCTTAGAAATGCGTACAGTGACATTAGATTAACTTCAGACAACTGTACTGTTGTGTAATGTATAATTAATAAGGAACTCCATGTATGAGGTTATGTTGGATGGTCAAAGCTATAAAAGGAAACTGTACAAGCTGTATTTACCCCCTCCATGTAACAGTTTCCTTTTTTTTTTTTTTGGGGTTGGCAGGGTGTTTCATTGGATCCTTTAGTGCTTCTGGATGTTCCGTTAGCACAGTGGTCAACGTTTTTTCATGTAAACATAGGGAAAAAATTGCCCAAAGCCATTTATATAGCCATGTAAATTTACATGTTGCTTTACACAAAGGATTGTAACTTTTTTTTTTAAACAGATGTCAGCCTCACCACAATTAACTGTGCCTTTTTCACTTGCATGCTGGATTATTCATTGTGCTCTAGTTGGCACTACAGACAACTAAAACTCCATCTGATAGAGAATACAATGGCATGGTTACCTAACAGTGCATTCCTGAAAACTACATATTAGGGTTGTATTCTGGAAATTTATATTAATTTCTAGGTGCAATTCATGGAGTTGGTTTCCATCTATAAAGCTCTTTATTTTTGTCATGAATTCCTTGGAGATGGCTTCTTACCTTGTATTTTACTATGGCAGTCATTTGTTTGTCAATGCCAAGGTAAAATATAAAGAAGTTGTATCTATAGTATGTAGAACGCATACCATGGAAGTCTTTATAGACCACTACCAAAAGTTACACCTATCAATGAATTTGAAGCCAGCGTCAGCTCTGGGGCATAGGTGTTAGGTTCTTCTGAGTAACACATTACTTGAATTTACGTCTCTGAAGCCTTGTCTACATTTATGGTTATGCCAGCAAAAAACAGCACCCAAGTGATATAAGTTTTGCCAGCATAAATGCGAGCGTAGCTGTGTTATGTCAGCGGGAGAAAGCTCTCCCGCCAACATAACATAATAAACCATCTAAATGAGCAGCAGCTGCTATGTCAGCAGAGCATCTCCTGCTAACCTAATGCTGTCCACACTCGCACTTATGCCAGCAACATTTACACCACTGAGGGAAGGTGGGGCGGGAATTGTTTTCACTCCCCTGAGCAGCAAAGTTTTGCCAGCATAACCACAAGTGTAGACAAGGCCTAAAATAGTGACTGGGGAAAGAGCAATGTCAGTGGTGAGCCCTCAATGATAGTATTCACTTCCTCTGGGTCTGACAAAGATCTGTTCTGCTGACTTATAAAGGTATGGCTACACAGCAACTAGTCACCCGCAGTGTCCGAGAGCCTGAGCCTGGAGGTCTACACAGCAATGAAACAGCCCCACAACCTGAGTCCCACAAGCCCAACTGGGTCAGCTGTGGATTTTTCTTTGGTGTGTAGAGCACACTGCAAGCCTATCAGTAGTCAATGGGACTACTTGTAATTAAAGTTAAGCCTGTACACAAGTGCTTTGCTATATCAAGACTTAACTGCTCAGCAATTTGTAGAATCAAACACTAAGTTTTAGTATTAGTGAACTGGAAATGCATTAATGTAATTTTTTACAGTGTTGTTGTAGCCGTGTTGGTCCCAGGATGAGAGAGAGACAAGGTGGGTGAGGTAATATCTTTTACTGGATATCCTGAAAGAAATCTTTCCTGAACCCTCTCTTCTGGCCTTCGAACAATCCCCCAATCTTGCCAAGCTCATCATCAGAAACAGGCTCCCTTCATTCCAAGACACATACCAACTCAAAGCAGCACCAGACCCTGCCATGCAAGCAGATGTAAAATGTGAAGACATACCTCCATTACTATGATGATCAGTACCTGCCATAAACACATCTTTCAAGATCCATGGGTCCTCCACATACTTATCACCATGTGGTGTGCCTCATCCCATGCACTAAATGCCCCAATAACAACCATATAGGTAAAACCAGCTAATCACTACATCCTGGAATGAATCCACACAGAAAAATGATAAAAAGACCAAAAAAATAAAATAAAGTAAAATAAAAAACCCTATCACCCATGGGCAAACGTATTTTACAAAACATTCACTCTATATCTGTCTTCTCAGATATCCAAAGGACGAGCCTGGGAGCTTTAATTCATAACTTTGTTAGATACTAAAAATCATGGACTTAATAAAGGACACTGAATTTATGACACCATCCTTTATGCTACAACTGCAGAAGTGTTAACTGCCCCATCTTTTACAATGTGTTATCTCATTATGCTAAACAATCTGTTCCACCTTGTATTTAACCGAGACACTCAGAGGACTAGTCTACACTTAAAACTTACAGCAGCACAGCCGTATCGATACAGCTATGCCACTGTAAGAGCATTTGTGTAGTCATATTATGTTGACAGGAAAGAACTCTTCAGCTGATATAATCAAACCACCTAAAGCAGCATTACGTATGTCGGCGAGAGAACATCTCCTGCCAACATATCACTGTTCACACAAGTGCTTATGCTGGCAAAACTTATGTCACTCAGGATGTGCGTTTTTTTCACATACCGAGCAACAAAATTTTGCCAGCGTAAGTGCTAGCGTAGACAACACCTGAGCATGTTTCACAGACTTGAAGTAGAGCTCTAGGTAAGCTCGAAAGCTGGTCTCTTTTTCCTAACAGAACCTGAACCAATAAAAAGGTATTACCTCACCCATTTTGTCTCTCTAATCTAATGTAAACATTTAAGTCATTTTTTAAAAATGTATTTAATGATTGATTGTGTGTGTGCCTAGAGGCATAAAGTAAATTGAAATAATTTTATAGTTTACTTAATCCATAAGAAAACAAATGAAAATGTAGCAAACTTATCTCTAATGTAATTAATTGCTTCTTATACTTAAAAAAACTAATAAATTTAGGCATTCGTGTTTAAATATACATTTTTACACAGCAAGGGCCCAATTCTGCAAACTTCTGTTCACCCAAGTACCCTCACTGACATTTGGAACTACTTAAGTGAGGGCTTGTGAGATAATCTAACTCAAAACAGTTCTACAGGATAAATCAAAATAATGTAGTTTAATCAACGTATTTATCAGAGACCAAAGTAGAACTACAAAGCAAATTACATACCAAAAAACACATTTAAGTATATTAATCCAAGGAGACTTTGGCAAAAGCAACAAAACTCAAAGTTATGACAGACCATACATAAATCATGAAATGGTAAACAACAACAAAAAAAACTCTCACATAAGCTTAATATCCTTGCTTTTATTAACTTATATCCCTCAGCTACACTGAGATTTCTTTTTGTTTTGTAATTTTCTAATATCAATAAATACTTGCTCTTTCAGAAGCTTGAAAACAACATTTCTTGTTTTACACTGTTTATTTGGCAATTAATGGATCCTCTTCTGATCTTTGGAGCTATAGAAGATATCTGACTTGATTTGTAAAGCACTTTGGAACTATAAGTAAATTATATAAAAACAACAAAATTGTTAGCTAATGTCAAGGGGACTACATGTAGCATGTAAAATTAAGCATATGTGTAAGTCTTTTCAGGATCAGGAGTCTTACTCCCAATTTCTGAATATTTACTACTGGTGCTGATACACAAGACAAAAAACCCACTGCAGGTGTTTGGTATTTTTTTTAACCTTCAAATGAAAACTATCTATATTTTATTTATAAACTGAACAAATTCAATATGGAACACCAAGTTATTTCAAAGTTCGTTTTCAGAACTGTACACACTTTAGTGCAGACAACAATTTAAATATTAATGAAGACCCATTCTCTACTATACATTTTCATACAGCAGTACGAAAGAATATTGACTTTTAATTGCATAAAAAGTATGGATTTAAAAAAATATTTTTTAACTATTATGGACAAGAATACAACATTTATTCTGTACTTGACCCTTAAGGTTGGTAAGTGGTAACTGAATTTGGAGAAACTTGCTCCTTGCTTGTAGCTGCTAATTTCCCCAAAATTTTACTCCCTGAGCATGTATATAACTGTGCTTATAGTGAAACAGAAATCAACAGAGCAAAGTGGCAGCAGGAATGGATATCACTCCATAGATCAAATTCTACTGACTTCATGGGAACTGCACTGGTGTAAACAAGAGGAGAATTAGAGCCCAAGAATATCAATTAACTGATGAAATAGGAGATTTCGCTACTTTTTTTCCCTGCCCAATCAAAGCAACGACTTTTTAAACATTCTCTCAGTAAATGAGAAAATGGATTTTTTTTTTATAGAACATTATGCTGGTCCAGATCTAGTGTGAATATCTCTAGCTCCATTGAAGTCTGTGGAGATACGCTGTCACAAGATATGAGGATCTGACATGTGCACACATGCATGCATGCATGCATGCATGCAAACAATCTCAAAGATACTCTCCCGTATTATGGGTAAAATTTTCAAAAGTGCCTCAGTGACTTTGGAGCATAAGTATCATTGTCTTTCAATGACACTTGGCAACTTCTGAAAATTTTACCTTACCATTTTAACACAGATCAAATGTTGCTTAATAGGTATAGTTTTCTTCTTTTATAACATCCATTTATAGCACCCATCACCACATTATCTAGTGACCACTTAATTAAAATGTAGATTTAAAAAAAAACACATGTACACAATATCGATCTACAAACTAAAAGTCAGTATGTGAGAAATTTTGATTATGCTGATGCCGAATTACAATAATACAGGCTCTATCCACTTGGGGCCCCTTAAAAGCTTCTGAAAATCAAGCAACAAGATGTGGAAAACAGTAAGAATGACTGAAATAAACTAAACTTCATCTGGATGAATTTACTTTAAATGTCCTCATTATAAAAAATTATTTACAAATCAACACTGTAAGCCTACCAGTTCTCCAGTTATAAAACATACTACTTTCTAAAATTAGAAGACATTACTTTCAGGTATTACATCCTCTATATAGGTTATTTGCCAGGAAAAAATAAATAAATTAAAATAAAAAAAAAAATTTTTTAAATCAATTCTCTCTCTTCCCCCCCCCTCCTAACAGGTTTGGGAATCTTACCTATTTAACGGCATGCTGCCCTAGCTAAATGATGAATCCTGCCTATTGCTTTCAAATGCACCAACCTTCTCAAAAACACTGGATGGTGTCATCAAACAAAACCTGATATTCTGAATGATGGTGTCGGTATGTCTCCAACGTCTTCTATCATGTCGCAGCCAAGCCTGAACAGCCTCGTACAGCTCTATCTCTGGAAACCTGCTCAGATGATCATTATCCAAATAAGACATAAGCTTTTCAAAGCTCAGATAGGACAAGAAGTCAGGTCTGGACATGAGTGGCACAAAATTCTCTAGCAGAAAGGAGTCCAACTTTTCCCTGACTCCATCGATGTTTACACCAAAATCATCTAAGAGTCTCATAATTTCTGCACAGTTTTCTAAACAGATTTTTGCTAAAAGAAAAGAGCAGCAGAACTTCACCACTTCAATAAGCTGAACATACATGGCAGCCTGCAGAATCTCATGAACAGTGTTCATGCTCAGTTCAATGGTTCCGTAGTACATGAATTGGAGGACATGGCTGAAGCCTGTGGCAGTCAGACCTTTCAAATGTATTTTATCTTGATCTCGCTCCCTCATGTCAGCTGTGAACATAATCCTGAAGTAATCACTCTGCGTGGCAAGCAGTGCTTTATGAGCCTGAAACTGGTGGTCTTCAATGACAAGAGTGACGTCAAGAAGCAATCCCTCCTCGTACAGTGTTCTGAACCCAGCAGAGACACTGGTATCATGGATGGAGGAGCTAAACCCTTCCACGTCCCCTGCCATGAATCACCTGAAAAAAGGAATAAAAGCAGAAAAAGTGTTATTTCTAAGAGTTTATTGAATACAAGCTTTTCCAGACCAGATGAACTTTAACATTAATATCAATTAGTTTGTTTTCCTTAATGTTTAAACAATTTTCACAACAGAAATGCTTAGGTGGGCCACCCTTTGCAGAAAATATCCATTTTTAATCACAACTTGTTATACTGCCTTGAAAAATCAATGTAACAAACAAAAACGCAACTAGAAAAAGTTTCTAGATATTAAATGTAAGATGATACATTTATTTCAAATTTCTAGCGCTAACAGCAGATGAATTTGCAAATGAAACAATACTGTACATATTCTATTGATTTTACATCACTCTCTGGTAAGATAATTGTGTAACACTTCCAAAAGTTAGTCACACTGAATGTTTCTTTTCATAGTGATCCCCATAAGGGCTTATAACCGGAGAGCACAACACACCCACTTAAGATATTAAAGACATCTGAAAGGAATGGAAACTTCCACATCTTAAAAAATAAGACCCAAAAGGCCCCTGTAAAGGAATAATTTTTAAAAGCTTATCATAGTTGAAGGTGAAAGTATTTTAATTCTCTCTATTAGGTTGTTCATGGAAACAAAGCATTTTGCACTTTGATCAAAATTACTTAATGTCTATCTTCCTGCTCTGTAAAACAGATGATTTTTTTAAAATCTACTTACAGTGCTATTTGTGAGGCCTAACTAGGTAACAAGTCTTATAAAGTGAAAAATATTAAGGCCAGCAGAAGCATAGTTGAGATTAAAACTCAGCAAACACTTCCCTATATGTTGGGGGGTCGTAAGGCTCAATTGCACATTAAGCACTTTCAGATGGAAGGTACTACACATGTGCAAAATACTGCATGGCAAAATATACATGGGAGTAGGAAATTTTGAAGAGTAAGAGTATAGTGGGACATCACTTTATAGGGATTTGGAAAAACACCTTTTCAGAAAAAAAACACCATATTAACAGTTATTCAGTGTCTAGGATTTACTTAAATAGGCAGAGTTTCAGCCTTAACACTGAATTTTCTGGCTTTTTCTAGTTTAAGCAAAGCCATTAACTTTGATGTGTGAACCTTTTTATATTTAATAAAACTGTCTTTGACTGTTGCAAGAAATTCAGAGTTATTAAATACAGAAAACTAATTTAATTTAAAAACTAAATGGGTTGATAGTACAAATTATTTAAAACTGAAAAATATATTTTAAGTTACAATGATGATAAATTTAAGAAATCACTAATTTTTTTAAATTATGTCTATAAAACTTAAAAATTACCAAAACCAATTATATTTAAGTATTATGAAGACAAAAATGACTCACACCTTGTATGTCAAGTTTCACAGTTTACTAGAGTGGTCATAAAGTTGTCCTCACTCCTCTAAACCTCACACGATGATGGCTGTCATTTTAACTGAAAATTACTAAAAGAGACTGTATGTAGCGCATCATCCCTGTGCCTTAATGGATAGAACAGCATGGAAAAAATGCAGTCACCTATTTGCTCACCTCAAGTTCAAATAATGTGTCGGCGTTTGCAGCCCTACAAAAAACATTAGTGCTATTCCCACACTGTTGGATGCTACTGGCAATCTTCAGGCACAGCAGCATTGATCAAAGAGGCGTGCTCTGCATAAAATAAGTGTTAATCCCTGAACCCTACTCAAATTTTCAGCAGCAGGAGCAGCACAGTGAAAATGACCATTATCCCAGTAAGTTTCCTTCCACTATTCATGATGCGGGATAGGCTACATTTAGGGACCGCGGATAAACAGGTATGATCCCCCCAATGTCAATCGGCAGAGATAAAAGAAACTGTCCACCATCACCCCAACACCTATAACCACAAGACATTATACTGCTGCCACTGTTGCTCCTGAATATAGCATGTCCCCAGCAATACAATGAAAACAACTGAAATCATGTCATATTCCCTCCTTTGCTGCTCCTACTGAGGAAAACTACTATGACAAGCAGCCGAGTAAGGTGAAAAAGAACCATGCCCCAAGTGCCTCACCCCCCACCATCACCTCAGAAGGAAAGGAGCAAAAAATAGAAGAGTCCTCTCCCCAGCTACTATGCTCCTATCCTCTAAAACGCAGAGGGAGGAGCTGAAACTCTCACAGATGAGGAGTGGATGAGAAAGTAAAACAACAAATGAGGAAAGAGAAGTTGCCTGGCAAAAATTAAGAAAAGTTCCCCTGGATGGTCAACGGCAGCACCTATTTGTCTGGTAACAATCTAATCCCTCATTCTGTGAGCAAAGTAGAAGAGACAACAAAGAGTCCCTAAAGGATGGCACTTTTTCAAACCACACTCTAGCCAAAGGAACAGTGTCAGCAGGCTCTACAGATGCATCTGGCTCACCCTCCTTGGTTTAATACATAGATATCATGATGCATGGCTTCTGGAGTTTAAAAGAAGGAAATAAACTGGTAAAAACACAGTGCCTTGAAATTCTTCATAATGCTCTAAAGAAAGGTCGAAGATAATTAAACAAGAAGGGTGGAAACATACAGGAAGAGACTGGCAGAGAGAAGAGGGACAAAAAAATGCATCAAATCCAAAGGAGTATTTGCTGATTTGCACCTTTGCTCTTCAGAGAGATTCAAAGAAAAGAAGAGGGAAACATTTTAGGAAAGTGATTGCATTCAAGATTTTCATCCATCCTTCCAACTGTGATCACTTAATGGTTAACTAACTGAAAGAACTTGGAAATAAAGTATTCTCCTTAAAATTCTGAATTTATTCTATTTGAAGAGTAAGATGGGTGAAGGTGAGGTGGAAGACATCCCCATAATACATAAATAAATAACCCTGACTTCAAAGCGTAAATGCTAAGCTTCCACTAACATCTTCAGGTTTCCAAAACATCTGCCATCCTGTGAAAATGAGAGACTGCAACTGGAAATCAACCCTAAGACTCAATAATGGTAGTGCAAAGTGCTAAACACCCTACTATTACCTAATGTTTAAAAAAATCTAATATTACAAGTGCTGTTCTTTTTTTAAAAAAGTAGAACATTCAACAAAGACAGATGAAGGATTATTTTTAGTAAATCTTCATTTGCCTATCCCAAAATATTTTGCCTTCTGTGTGTCAGATACCATTAAACTCACACGTCAAGTTTGTGACCAGATTTTTAAGAAATGTGAGAGAAAAGATACTGAAGGAGACTCCACCATCTTAACACAATGTAAAGAAACCTCAGAGGCCCTGTATTCTCACACAGCTTGTATTGAGAGAGTGAAAAGGAAAAATAAAAGCTATGCATTTTCTACCCCTTTAAACGTATATCTTGCCACGTAGCAATACGTTTTAATAGGTATGTAGAGCCATATTTTTTAGTGAAAGCCCAACAAAGAAAAGCTCTCTCTGAACCACTAACTTATGAATAGCATTAAACATGGGTGGACTAATAAGGTAGAGTCAGGGATAGGGAAACTGGACAATTCAAAGGCAAACTGGTCAATTGCTAAAAACTGGTATCCTCAGTCTAAAGCAAACAGCATACAATAATATAGTTTGTTTAAATACCAAGTGATACAAAAACTTCCAGATGCAATTATTTTTCTAAAGCATTTTTCCATTCCTCCCACACACATACTTGCAACCTTAGATGTAATTCTATTCACATGCTACAGCCAATTTCTCAGAAGACAAGATGAAATGAACTTTTTCACATTTTCAATAAAAATGCAAAATTTAGGCTTCACATTTCCTCCGCCTAAGCAAATTGCTCTGTAATGCGAACGGGTAGTGGTGGTGGGGAACTTTCCTTTTCCCCATGAGACTAATGTGCTTCTGTCTAAAGGCAATATGTAGTCTAATATATTCCTACACCATTCTATCACAACAAAAAATAATCCTCTTTTCAGAAGTAATTTCTTCCCTTTCCTGGTTATTTACAAAGGAGCAATTTTCATTTCCCCCATCAAAGAAGCATCTGTGCTATCACGGCAACTGACCTCTAAACGTAGCATAGGAAGTGGAGATTCTCTGCTAGAAAAATCAAAAGAAGAGAAAAAACCTTAACCGTATTAGTCTTTTTCAGGCATTTTTCTCCTTTCGCACTTTATTCAGTACATACTACTTCACTGTAACTGGAAAAGCACTGCCTTTCTTGGCACAACTATCACAGCTGTAGAATAAAGATGACAAGTAAGCACTGAAGGCTTCACTCCGGATTTTAAATTTCTTGCTGCTGATTGTGGGGAACAGCCCTTCATCACAGTGACCCTGGAGTTCGTAGTCACAAGTGAAGGAAGAAATGAAAATTAATTCCATAGAAAGCCTACTGAAAAGGGAGTTCAGCCAAGGATGAATTTGGCCTACAATCTGTTTTGTCTTTAAATCCTCCAAACAGGAGTAGTACCTAGAAATAAGGTTCATTTTTAAAAATTCTGTAATCCTGTATGCATTTTCGGGAATATTTCTTGTTTTACGAAGATGCTAACAATGGCCAGTGGTACAATACTTCAGTTGAGGGCAAATTTCCTTTCCTTTTACTGATGTGTTTTATGACAATTCAGTTGAGTGAGACTGAGGAAGAACCAGTAAATTTCCAGTTTATAAATTAAGAGGGAATGTTTCTTCTTTCTACTTCCAAGAAATTCTGAAAAAGCATCCATCTGAACCCTTAAATGCGACTAACTACGAATTCTTTTATCATAACATTATGCCCAAAACCATTTCACAAAAAGATATTTTACTAGCCACACTGCTAATCTTATTTTTGTAGAAAATTGAGTTTTAGATCCTATAATGAAGTCTGTTCTCTATTTTTCCCTCTTCCATCAAAATCCATCTAGTAAAATGTAAATATACTTGTATTTTATGACATGCACACAGTGCAACTATTTTAGGACTTAAGACTTGGGCCCAGTTTTCAAAAATGCATGCACTTGCTTAACTTCTGAGCACAAATGCAGTATTCTGAGAGTGAGTGGTCAGATGTATACAAATGCTTGTGAAAATAGGATATGTACAGTTATATTTATAAATTAGGCATTCATAATTACAACTCATCTTTGAAAATAAGACTCTGTCTGCGGTAAACTGATAAACATTAGAAATCCAGTTACAAGTAAATAAAAATTAAGAATTGAATCTGTATTTTATCACTGGTGTATTTATCGCTATAAAGCACTACAGCTTTTCTTCATAACTTCTGATTGGTGGCAGCAACAACTGAAGTGACATTTGAGTGAGGACATGGTAACAGGTCAACACTAGTGTTCTTCATTGCTATACAGCTGAAAGAACTGTACTCTTAGAATGGCAGAAAATTTGAAGTAAAATGTAGCATATGCACAGCCTAAGAACCTGTGATGTGAAAATTAATTTATGTTTCAAAGACCGTTTAGTCCTGCATTCTCCAGGGTTCTCTAATAAGTTTTTGCAAAATACACACTGACCTTGGATAAAATTTTCAAAACATGCCTAAGTTACTTAAAAGCTTCAAAAGCAACTTAAGCATTTAGCAGACTAAATCTAAAGCATTTAGCAGACTAAATCTCATTGAAAGTCAGTGAGACTAATGCTCCTAAACACTTAAGTCCCTTCTGAAAATGGAGCGTGGGTGCTATTGAAAATTTTACCTGCATCTTATAAAAATTTCCCATAGATGTTAATATCATTGCCATTAGTTTAATTCATATGGTGCTCAAAACTGTAGTGGCAGTTGGCATTCTCTCCTCAAAAGTACTACCTATGTTGCTAACACAGATTCAGTTGAATTAAAGTTATCACTAGTGGAAAATTTTCAGGTAATTGCCCAACTGCACAAGGGACCATTAGGTTTATGTTTGAAGTATTTCCAAAACTGGTTACATAAACTTAACATGGATTGTATCCATCATCGTTACACATCATACTACAACTATACTAGAACCCTACTAAGGAAGGGAGTAGATTTTAATATCATTTGAACAACTGTGAAAGCTGGAAACAAAAATAGTTTAAAAATAATGTTGGCTGCAATGGACACAAATGCTGCTATGTTCCGAGTGGCAAAGTTTTCAAAAGGCAAGCAAGTTAGGCATTTAAAAAAATTTTACCCACTGACATTTTTGGAGTGTCATATTATAAGCCAATTTGGTCTTGCCTGCAAAGCGGAAACCAAACCATGTTATAGTAACAACAAGATCAGAACTGTAATGTTGTTTGACAATATGGTTCTAATACATCTGGACTTCAGGTAAGAGAAAGCGTATCATCACGTGGTTAGTGTACTTCCATCTTATAAAATGATTCACAGCACATTAAAATTTGCTTCAACAGATGGACCTTTAAAACTGTATTTTAAGGTTATTATAAAAAGAATGGTTTTGATAGAAATGTGCTTGACAAACATTTCAAAGCACAGCTGTAGCTATAGGCCAAACAAGCAATCAAATGTAGTTACCAGTTCAGTCAGAATTCCCCCTAACTCCGTACCTAGATCACCTAGAGCTCCTGTCTCATTAACATGCATTATAGGAGCCTGGCAGATATTATAAAATTTTACCTTGATATGACCATGTTATTAATATACAAGGATAAAAGATTGGCCCCATTGAAATCAATAGAAATTTTGCCACTGACTTAAATGGGGACAGGATTTCACCCTAAGTAACATGTTGACTGTTACAAGCAATGGTATTTGCCTTCCTTTAAATTATTTAGGTATGGGACATGGTACAAAACTGTCCAGCACTTATTCAATTAGTTAGTGTTTGCATATTTGCCAAGCCAAGCAATGAATGTCACAATCAGATTTAACAGTAAATTAATGATAGTCAAAAAGTGATTTTTCAAAGTAAATTTGTCTTTATTAACAAAAAGCTATCAAGATTGCAACATTTAACTATGAAATTTGATCTAACATTGATAAAGTAGCAAGACAAAACTTTGATACCTAGCAGCCCTACATCTAAATTGAGCAGTTCATACTGACAAACTTAAGGGTTTGAACTGTAACGTATGGAAATGTACTATTACAATAAAAACCACAAAATTCTGAATTCTACTGAAAAGTCACTTTACAATCTACAGAACAAAATGAAATGCATTCATTCCACCTTCATTTAGTGCAAACTTTGTACATAGTGCTTTCTTAATCTTATAGTAGTTTTATATTTCCCCAGATCATCTGGGAAATGGAAGAGATTTAAGAATTTTTAAAAAGCAATGGTAATTGACTCTGGTATTTATTTAAATGCTCTGATAAAATTTGCTAATCCTACAAATCACATTGTAGAAATTAATACAATTTTAACTCCCTTGCTGATTACTAAGCAGACTTTTTTTAAACATCTATATTTTTGGAAGACTCCTACAATTTACGTAACTGGCATATTTAACACAATTCCTGAATCAAGCCTCAAATATCAAGTTGTCCCAATGTATAGAGTTGAAATTTTCAGAGCCACGAGATAGGTTACTGACATAAAAATCTTTGGATCCTTCCATCAAGGGGCCTGCTTTTGACTAAATACTAGTAAATGATCTCAGTCCACTTCCTAATGGACAAGTTTTCTCAACAGAAAACCCTCCACAAGAATTGACACCAGGGAGCAAGCATGTTACTAATTTCAGCACATAGGCCAGGACTGAATAAACATAGGAACGGACCGAACTAGAACAGGGTGCACATTGGCAGGAATGGGTGTGGGAGGCTTATAGCCTGCTGTTGGCCAAGCCACGTGTGTTTTGTGGAAAGAAGGATTCACTCTACAGGGCTTTTCCCATCGCTAACCTCACTTTAAAACAGAGATTTGAATTGAACGCACTAACTCAGCCGAGACCTTGCCAAGACATACGCCTCACCACCAAGCAGTTCATACATCCTCACCACCACGGAGCTCGCCATTGACGATTTTCCTGGGGAGTGAGAAAGCCTGATGACTGACCATGCTTTTCTCTCTCTCTCTCTCTCTCTGGACGTAAGAGGAAAGGGTTAGAAAGGGTGGGAGGAAAAGGGAAGCCCTGGCAGGGGGGTACCTAGTCTCTCGCGACGCCGTTGGGGGTGGCAGGACGAGCAGAGCCCGGGCGGTCACAGACGCCGGAGGAACGCGTACCCACAGTGCAGCCGCTTACACAACCCGAGCATCCCCCCCAAACACACTCACCCAGAGTTACCCAGGAGACACCCTCCCGCCAAGACAGGCGGAGCTACCCCCCTACCTTGCTGCTGGAGACACTCAACAAGCCTCTCCCCCTCCACCCCTCACACGCGGCAGCAGCTGGCGACTGAGCGGGGCGGTCCCCTTAGCCCCGTGCATCAGGGACAGGGGAAGAAAGCGGAGGCGGGGGCGCGAGGTGCGTGAAGCGGCGGGGGTTTGGCGGGGGGAAGGGGCGCCAGCAGGGGCGGGGCGGGGGATCCCGGCCGCGGCCTCACCTACCTCTCCGCAGCAGCGGCGCTGAAGACGCAGCTCCTCCTCCCGCCGAGCCTGCAGAGAGGGGGGTCTCGGTGTGACATAAAGCCGGGGAAGGCGGCGGCGGCGCACACCGACGGGCCGAAGTGCCGGGCACTGGCTGAGGTGACGCCGGGGCGGGGGTCGCTGCTGGCTGGGCCCCTTCCGCCGCCGCCACCCCTGCGAGGGAGACGCCGGCACTGCCCAGGCACCAGCGCGCCCGGCCCCGGCTTCGCCCCCGGGCCCGGGCCCGGCCCGGCCGCGCTCCCCCTCACACTTGTTTACCTTCTTCGCTGCCTAGCACAGCCGCGGGCGCCATCTTCCCCCAACGACAGCAGGCCCGGGCCCCCCGCCCCGGCGTCACTTCCGCCCCCACCTGCCCGGGGCCCGCGAGCGAGAGAGGCGCGGAGACGGAGCAGCGCGCGGGAGGGGGCGGGGTCCGCGGGCGGCAGCGGCTGCCTCCTCCTCCCCGTGCAGCCCCGCCTCCGCCCCTTCTCTGCCTCACCCCGCGCCCTCACTGCCACTCCCATGGGTTCGCTGCATCCCACACGGCCTCCCCGCCCCCCACTGCCTCTTCCAGGGCACCCATACTGCCGCCCCCCGCAGTCACTGCCTGGCACACATCTTCGCTGCCACGCCCACCCCTTCACGGCTCACACGGTCCCTCTGCTGCCACCCCCATCCATTGACTCACATGCTGCACCTTCACTACCACTCCCACCCAAATCAGTCTCACACTTCACCTTCACCGCCGCTCCCACCCCGCCATTGGCCCCCCACAATACAACGCAGGAATATTTCATAGTTGGATTGTGATTGTGATAGCTATAATACTTTCATGCTTCATGGATAGACTCACAGACTAAGGTCAGAAGGAACTATTATCATCTAGTCTGACCGCCTGCACAACAGAAGCTCACCCACCCATTGCTGTCATAGCACGCTAACATATGACTGAGATAGTGAAGTCCTCAAATCATGGTTTAAAGATGTCAAGCTACAGAGAATACACCAGCAAGTGACCCTGTGACCCATGCTATGGAGGAAGGTGGAAAAGGCCCATGCTATGGAGGAAGTTGGAAAGGGCCTATGCCAATCTGCTCTGGGGGGAAATTCCTTCCCGACCCCAAATATGGTGATCAGCTAAACCCTGAGCATGTAGGCAAGACTCACAAGCCAGACACCAGGAAAGAATTCTCTGCAGTAACTCAGAACCCAACCCATCGAACAGCCCTTCACAGGCCATTGGGCATATTTACCACCAGTAGTCAAAGATCAGTTAATGGCCAAAGTAGGCTATCCCATCATCCGATATATTTCCTAGTATATACTTCCATTCCAAAGTTTGATAGCTACATTGACAGGGATTAAATGATTTATAAAGTCTTCTTTATTCAACCAAAAATGCACCCTGTGATTGTTTTTGGAATTTTCATACTTTATTCACATCATTCTATATACAGTTAAATGATTTAAGAGGCAATTTTATCCATTTAAAATGGCATGCTTCACCATCTGTAATATTGCAAAACAATGATTGTGCATTCATAGAAACACACATTGATAAATTGCAGTCGGGAGGTCTAGGTTGGACATTAGGAAAAAGTTTTTCACTAGGAGAGTGGTTAAGCATTGGAATGGGTTACCTAGGGAGGTGGTGGCATCTCCATCTTTAGAGGTCTTTAAGCTGAGGCTTGACAAAACCCTCGCCGGGATGATTTAGCTGAGGATACTCCTGCTTTGGGCAGGGGGTTGGACTAGATGACCTCCTGAGGTCCCTTCCAACTCTAATATTCTATGACTATGATTCTATAAGGCAACTACAATTAAATGTTGCATCATATTCCCATTACACTTTATGCATCCAAGTTACATGTTTCAACTGTGGTTCTCCCAGCAGTGAGGTCATTTAAAAAAATTACATTTGCACCATATAGATTGATTAAAAGTTATGAAACAATAGTATTTTCCATGTTATGTGCAACATTATCCAAATGTAATGTACATTTCATTATCAATAGCAATACCTTTGGTTATAATTTGTTATGATGAGCTTTGCTACATTTTCTTTTTCTTTTTTTTAAAGAAAGAATAGGTATAATACACTTATTTTGGGTTTATTATATTCTTTTTTAAGAAAGAATAGGTATAATACACTTATTTTGGGAAAGGAGAATGCATATTAGAGTTTGTTAAAGTGAGAGTTTAAAACATAAATTAAATGGAGGTAATGTACACCAGTTTTATGGTAGCTTCACTGCATCTCAGTTTTAGGGCCTGATTGTGTTTTTTCAACATAGCCATATCTTCTCCATTTACTTTAGTTTGTTACACGCATAGGCCCCAATCTTTTGTATGTGAGTAGTCTCATTGACTTCGAGTTACAAATGTGTGTGTATACAATATTGGGGTACAGAGCACATGCAGAATCAAATTTTTCAGACTGCCAAAATAGCTAAATTATATGGTAGTCTTGTAATGTGAATACATGTCCACCTGGAATTTAAATCTCGTAGGGCCTCCCACAGAAATCCATCAAGGGACCCTAGTTTTTGCTTAATAAGGAGTGCAGGATTAGGATCTAGATTAAATCAAGTAGTATAAATAAATAATACACAATTGACACTTGGGTACAGCACTAATTTCAAGGCAGTGCATAAAGTTTTCATTTTCCACTCTGTACTTCTTATTGTGGTGGATTAACAAAATGGGGTTTAAGGGAAAAAAGGTGTTTTGGGGTTGGATTTGAATCAAGCAACAAAGTGAATTATTTCACAAGAGAAAGGAGTTCTAAGTGTAAGGGGTTGCCAGCTTTGGCCCCAGTCTTGCAGTCAGATCTGTTTAGGCAGCCCCTTGTGTTTGTATGAACCCCTTGAACAGATCCTATTGCAAGAATAAGGCCTTAGTTTGTTTTTGTTTTTCGGCATCCGAGTTGCTGTACCTAATTCTGAGAAGATTTTGTTTTTTGTTTTTTTAAATATTCCATATGAAAGATACTGTCAGTATGTAAAACAAGCTGTTTATTCCAGGGGCAGGGATAGTGTCTTATCTTTTGTTCTATACATCACCAACCACACAATCTACAAGTAAAATTATAGACATAGTGAAAGAAAAAAATTGAAATTCAAAAGTGATATCAGATAGCCAGTAGAGAGTATTAATATATATGTTTAAGTGTATCTTATAATTACAATAAATTAAATGACCTGATACAGTCTAAATGTGCACATAACTATAATGCATGTTACCACATGTTGCTATCATTTTTATCCTCATGCTCCCTCCAACTGTCCATGCTATAGTTTGTTACACCTATCTATTGAATCTTGCGTTAAGCTAGGCTCTTAGCCTGGCACAGTCACATTTCCACTGACAGATTTTAGCACCTGCATTGATCTAATTGTAGAATTGAGACTTATTTGTGTGCAGAAAAGCAAAATGGGTCCTCTCTGGGTGCAAAAGTAACATAAATAAATAATGAAATGCCCGATCAGTAAGGAATTAAATACAAAAGACAATCACCTTTGAAATAATGGTCTTTGTAACGGGAATGTTTAACAATGCTCATTTAACAGGCATCTGTTATAATAAAAGTAATGTAGAGCTTTATATAGAACCAAATTAAAAAACATACACCTTAATTTACTATAGTATAAAATTAGCTAATCTCCTGTCGACTGCTGTTGTCATTTACCGTATGTGATTTTTAATACAAATTTGACGTATTTCATAACAATTGCCATTTTAAAAAAAGAGCCATATTACACACTTAGACTGTAAACCCCTTGGGGCAGGGACTCTCTACTTTGTACAGCACCTAGCACTATATGTGGTCCTGCTTTGACTGAAGTCTCTAAGTGCTACCACAAAATAAATGTGTTCTCTGTGAAAAAGCTCCCACTGTCATCAATCATTATTATTTTATAGCAAATCTCATAGTCGGTGAAATAAGGTGGGTGAGGTAATATATTTTATTGCACCAACTTCTGTTGATGAGACAAGTTTTTGAGCTTACACAGAGCTCTTCTTTATGTCTGGGAATAGTACTGTAATATCCTGAGACTAACACCCCTACAGCAACACAGCACAAAACAATACTTGGTGTTCTTCCTGGAGGAGTTAGGTGATTATGTGAGAATCCAAGGCTGGGTCTACACTGACGGTGGCAACTGCTCTGGATTGACTGAGCGGTGTGTGTAGACTCACTCAGTTGATCCAGCAATCGACGTAGAAGAAACCACCCCAGTAAGCGGCCCAGCTCAGCGTGGATAGCGCACGGAGCAGACACAGCGAAGTCGACGGGAGATACGCAAGTGATTTATGTCACTGGCATATCTCCCGTCGACTGCCGCCAAATCCGGAAGGTAAGTTTAGACTGGGCCTCAGACTTTTGTTTTTTTTTTTAAATAAAGGCTTGTCTCTACACTTCAGTAGCACAGCTGTGCCACTGCAGCATTTAAGTGTAAACCTACCTATGCTAACAGGAGACGCTCTCACAGAATAGGTAATCCACCTCTTTGAGGAGCAATAGGGAGGTCCATGGAGGAATTCTCCCAGCACCCTAGCACTGTCTTCAAGGGGACTTACATCACTGGGGTGGGTGGATTTTTCACACTCCTGACTGATATAGTTGAACCAACCTTATTGTCTAGTGTTGACCAGGCCTAAGTTTCTAGTCACCTACCTGCCATTCCTCCACAGGCACAAAAACCAATACCCCACAATGTATTATTATTTTAATCTAATGGTTTTTCACCTGGTCCCACTTCTGGAGGGAGAGAGGAACCCACCCTCTGACTGTCAAATTGTTACTGGGGGCACCAGGCAGCCCCCAAATCTAGCGAGGCCCCCAAAGCTGCGCGGGGGCTCTCCGCTCAGCCTAGGAGGAGCAACGCTGAGCAATGGGAATTCCCAAGCTCCCTTACTTCGCTTCCGCTACTAGCACCAGGGCCAATCAGCTGAACTGAGCGTGGTCGGGCCACGCCTGCGCATTCCGCCAGCACCCTGCGCGTGCCCTGTCCGTCTCTAGCTCTCTCGGCCTCGCGCTCTTACGACTCAGTGCGGCGCGCGACGCGCACGTGGGACGGGGCTGCTCTCCCTCGGTGCCGGTTGCATCACCCGGCGTCGGGGTCCTTCGTGGGGCTGCCCGTCGCCGCCTGCTCCGCCGCCGCGCTTCTCCGGAGCCCGCAGTAGAGCCGCGAAGGGCAGAGCGGAGCGAGACCCGGGCCGGCTGCTCCCCGCGTAGCCCGCGGCGCCGGACTCGGAGCGGGCGGCGCCCCGCAGCCCATACAGCGCCGGGCTCAGGCGGGCAGCGCAGCCTCCTCACTTCCTCCTGGGCAAGATGGCGGGGGACGAGGCGGGAGTGACTCTGGGGCAGCCGCACCTCTCTCGGCAGGACCTCGCCAGCCTGGTGAGACCCGCGCGCGGGGGCTCGGGCCCTGCCCCTGGGGCGCGGGGCCCTGCCCGCTTCGCCCGGCGGCGGGACCCGGGAGCCCGGCGCGGCCGCGGGCGGCGGAGCCTAGCGCAGCCTGTCTGGGGATGGGCGAGGGGCCGGCGGGCTCGGGCGTGGCGGGGGCTGTGCCGGCGGCGGGCTGAGGGCGCCCCCGGAGGCGCCGTTGGGGCGGGGGCGGCCAGGCGGGTGCCCGCGGCGGCGCGGACCCTTCCGGTGACGAATCTTTGTGGTGGGGGGGGACATCGGAGACCGGAGTTTGGCTCCCGGGCTCCACCCGAGAAACCCGCCGTTGGGGGTTTCTGGGGCTCTGTGCCCCGTGTTACGGGTCATCTAGGTGTCGAGGTAGGTGTGACGGGGGCCGGGGTGTTGCCGAGCTCGTGTTTTAGCGCGGTGTAAGTAAGCGTCGTCCGGGTCACTCGGCCTTTTAGCTTCGAAAACGATGGGAATAGGGTGCCTTGGGATGGGGCTGGCTTGACAGCAGCGGCGATGGAAGCTCTACCCCGAGATGATAAAGTACCGAGGCCTCATCTGCACTCAAAAAATAAATCGACAGAACGTAGGTCGACTTACAGCCACATAATGCGGAGCAGGTGCTGATGTCCACGCTGCCACCCCGCTTGCCTCAGTGGTGTGCATCCTCACCAGAAGCACTTCCACTGACCTGAGAGGCTGGTCTCTCCATTCCCCTCCAGAATCCCCACAGGCTGGCTCCTCATGGGCCTACTTCCTATTCCCCACCAGGAACCAGCCCCGGGCTTCTCCCATCCCTGTTTCCCACTGGGAGCCAGGGAAAAGGGCCAGGGGCTTCTTGCCCTGCTCCCAGCTGGCAGCTGGGGTCCAGCTGCCAGTTTGTTTTCTTGTCAATTTCAGGGCTCCAGCAGCCCTATAAGGGAACACAGTGTCTTACCATATCTATGCCAACATAAGCCCAACACCTCTCATTGAGGTGGTGTTATGTCAGCATATGAAAGGCGTTAGATCAGTGGGAGGAGCATTTGAATATGTACATCTCCACTATTTTGTTGACAAAAGCTGACTTTTGTCGACAAAACTCTCTAGTGTAGACTATCCCTTAGTGATGTAAAAAGGTCTCCTCTACCCTAATGTACTGGGGGAAACCCTCTTTTCAGGGAATTGTCTCTTTGGGCACACAATAGAATAGTCACTGTGACCATTCAGTCCGTGGACACAGTTGAGACTACAAGACAACCAGTAATAGTTTCCTTTCAATGTGGCAACCTGTCTATTAGTGACTTAACCAAGATCATGCAGTTTATTTCATATAGGTTACAACAGACATATCAGCACACCTTTCAGTTGCTGCCTACCCGGGCTTTAATTTAACTGGTGGCCTCATCTCCTTGTTTACCCTATGAGTTAAATAGTCTTATATAATATTCTTCAATAGTTCATAAGTATATATTCATAAACTTCTTGGGAGAAGGACCCTTTTATGTTACATACAGTGCTGAGCATGCTGGTGCTCAACAAATAATAAATGCTAGTATAGTGAGGATCCTATATTTTCTCCAGTCATCACCGGTCATGACATTGTAGACTGAAAAGAGGACTGACATGGGCGTAGCTTGGAGATCAAATTGGAAATTATCCTGAAATTTCAAGTCCTTTCCTAAATTTGAGTTTCATATTTGACAGTCACATATACTCAGATGTGTAAAGAGCTAGGTTAAGTACAGTTCTAGGCTCCAGTCTTGCCAAGATTCACATACATGCTTAACTTTATGCATTGTGAGCAGTTCCAGTGACTACAAAATTTAACCTCCCTTCAATTTGTCATCCTACACAGTGCCATCTGCAGGGCACTTCCCACACTTACTAACTTCAGTGGGACTAGTCATGGCATGTTAAACATGTGAGTGTTTCTTTGAACAGGCTCATTAAATGGACAAAATCTGTTTTACGGTGAAGTAGAAAACTTAATAAATGGGTGACTTCCTTTAAAATGTTATGAGTAAGTTCAAGATCTTGCACAACTAATGTCAATGTCATGTAAACTTATTTTAATATTCTACATAGAACTTAACATAGCTCCCTATATAAAAAGCATTAGTGCCCACAATGTATGATCCACACCAGCATTCTTATGTGTGTGTATATCTGTGCATATATTTTATTTAAAATATAAATGTAGGCCTCACTCTTGCACTGAGAACTGCGCATACAGAGCTCCATTGACTCAGTGGTGCTCTGCATGGGCACAACAGTGTATCTGGAGGTTCAAGAGTTCACCCACATGGAGCTCAATCTAGGGTCAAGACCTCATCAGTTATAAACAGTTTCATATGCAGAATAAGAGGACACTCACATGGATGTCAGCGCTTGCCTAATATAATTTATAGATATTTTATAATTTAATATTCTTTTTGGACTGTGTCAAACAGCATCTATAAGATAAAAGGCCTTGTTATAAGGACTGTAGATTTTGGGTGACAGAACTTTCCCATGCTACACCAGCTGGGAAAAAACAGCTATTTAAAAAAATCTAAATTTACATTTGTTTTACTTGTAGCCTAAAAGTTTGCTTGCTAATTTTGTCCTCTTTAATTAGTATATAGTGGGTAATGTATCGTCTGTATGCCTTTTTGTAGTTCTATTTCTTCCTTTCCTATTTTATGTACTATTAAAAAAGGTGAGAGCCCTAATATTGTGAGAATGTATATCTGTTTTAAAGAGTTTTGTTAACAGAATAATTATTAGATGAATATTGTGTCTCTTTTTGGAGGTTCTTGAACGTTTAGGTACATTATAAATAAACTATGAAATCTGTTCCATATAGAATGTTACAAAGCTGACGCCTCTCTCACCAGAAGTCATCAGCCGACAAGCTACAATTAATATAGGTAAGAAAGAATAAAGTTAATTACAAATGCTTTTGTAACACATCCTGGTTGTCATGCCCACTAGCATAGTGGTAAAAAGTCTTAGTTAAAAATTCTATAGGGAAAATTCAAACAAAAAACTGTTCTAACTGAAACAGAGAAAATTAATAAACACTTGTATTGAAAGTTGTTATAAAAACAACCATTGGGCCTAAACTAACAGATGGTGTTCTTCTAAATATTAGTATTAACACACTAGTGGATTAATAGCGTCAATTTCCAGGTTGATTGAGCAGGTCTCCACTTCCACTCAATCAGTCTGGATAAATCAATCTGACGGCGGTGAATTTGCCACCATCTGTGTAGACATACCCCTTCTTACACTGAAAGAAGACCACTATAGTACAAGTTGACTACTGCATTATAAGATCTTGGAAATGACATCTTAGTTAAAGAGGATATGTACTTCTGTGGGTGGTTGGCAGGAGTGCTCTCAAGTGAAAGGTGCTTTGCTGAGTTGAGTAAAGCCTTGATCTTGTAATGAGCTTCATGCAGATATGCCAGGGTCTGTCCACATGGAGCTCATTCAAGGTCAGCTGGTCACTGTAAAAAGCAAGTTAAGAAATCTGTACATGCTTACAATGGAAGTTCTGGACCCACAGGCAAATTGGGTTCTTGAGCAAACTGGGTACTTGATGTTGATGTTGAAAGTTTTACAAGTCTCTGTAACTATGTCTATTACATGTAGAAGAATGTTTCACATATTGTGCATTGATTGTTTGCTTTTAAAATGTAGGCACAATTGGTCATGTGGCCCACGGAAAGTCAACAGTAGTAAAAGCTATTTCTGGAGTTCACACTGTTAGATTCAAAAATGAACTGGAAAGAAATATCACTATCAAGCTGGGTTATGCCAATGCTAAGGTTAGTCATTACTATGAATCTAGCAAATGTACCTATTTAGATTTTTTTTGTTAACCTTTTATGGTGTTGTGTGTGAAAGTACTTAACTGACCATTGTTTGATGAAACCTTTTTTCACCTTTTTGTAATATTTGCAGATTTACAAACTTGATGATCCCAGTTGTTCCCGACCTGAGTGTTACCGGTCCTGTGGAAGTAGTACACCAGATGAGTTCCCTACGGATATTCCTGGGACCAAAGGGAATTTTAAACTAGTGAGGTGACTGATCTGTATTGAGTGATTTCAATTCCTTTAGCTTTGTCTATAGTTCCTCAATATAGTTGAAGTACATTTCTGCTCTAAAAAGCGATTGTTTAAAAATGGCACCTTATTCCTCCATAAGTCTGTTTGTATATTCAGTCCTCTGTTTACCGAAGTGATAAATACTTTTCTTACTTTTTACTCCTGTTAGCTCTGAGGAGTCAATACAGTTGAGAGAAGGTGCCAGATTTTATTTTGGCTTTCTCATCATTTACTAAATTGCAGTTTGCTGAGCCCAACTTCTGTGCTGGCATTTCTAATATACCCATCACTGTAGTATCCAGATACCTTGAAGAGCATGAGATTGCACAGATGTGACTGAGGACATAATTTGACCTGCATAATCCTTTACTGGTGGTGATACACAACAAGAAAAAACATAGTCTAACTTTCCAATCCCATGTTGCTTGCAGTACTGTTGAATAAAAAAGCATCCTTTAACTTGTAACCTGAATTAAATTTTGAAGTCAGAGGTGTGAATAAATTTTATTTTTATTTTATTTTTAGACTGTAACCTAATATATCTGTCTTATTTTCCCAGAGATAAAAACCCTTAATGTTTCTCTAAATTGGACCTATGAAATATTAAATCTTAGTTTGGGATTGGCTGTGTGTTAGGAGCACAATGAGAGAGACGCTTGTTTATACGATTCATACGTGATACATTGTCAGCAAGCAAGTTTAAAAGTTTCAGGAGTTATTTGTGATGCTTCATATGGATTATTCAAATGAAAATAGTCACAAAGGTGGCTATAGAATCAGGCCTAGTCTGTACTTAAGTATAGAGGATGGTTTCCCATAACTGAATTTCCTTGCTTTTGTCAGATTCCCTTCAATCTGAACAATAGTTCTAATAGAGTATTTTGGTGAGTTGTGATAGTTAGAAAGCTAGTACTGAAAGAAGTCAATAAACACTGGTTTCTTTAACATACAGCTCATTATATCCAGAGTAATTTTTTTTAATACTTTCACTGAAGTGGCAGACAATCCGTTTTCTGTGGCATGTTATCAAAAAGTAAGGATTCCCCCATTAAATGCAGACATACTTGAAATGTCGTGATTATTTTAGCCTACACAATGTAAGTCCAAAGATTGGGTCTTGATAGTTACAGATAAATCTTGGAGATGTTATGCAGTTTTGGCTAGGCCCAACATAAAGAAGCATGAAGAAGTGGAAAGAGACAGCTTTTAGAAGAGATGAGAGGAGGAAAAGGGGAATGTGCTATGTCCTGCATCGTCTTCTCAGTTTGACACATTAATCTGTGCATGTCTTGTTTGAAAGTTTCTGAAAGACAAAAGTATTATATGCCATCAAATACATATAGTACTGGCACCATTTTTCTAAACCTTTACATTTCAACAAGTCATCCTTTAGTTTGTTTATGGTCGCATGAACATAGTTTTAAAAAAGTCACCTTTCCAAGTGATAACTTTTAGGTTTTTTTGTGTTTGCCCTCCTTACGCAACAGACACGTCTCTTTTGTCGATTGTCCGGGCCATGATATCTTGATGGCTACTATGCTGAACGGGGCGGCAGTTATGGATGCAGCGCTACTTTTGATAGGTAATATTTGGGGTGGGGAAGTTTGAGCTTTGTTTTTAATGTAAAAATACAGCTGCTTAATATTAATATTAAAATAACATAAAGGGTCATTGGGGATGAGGTATTACGAAAATGACATGGATGTCATTGAGTAGATTTTTAAGCACTGATGCTAGAGAGAGAAAATAGCTAAATTTGAAATTGTGCAATGGAATTTAATCACCCTGACTAGTCCAATAGCTGAAGTGATATTTGACCGTTTGGGTGATGGTAGAGACATAGTGGGTTCTGATTAAATTTTGGGACTTTCCTTACTTTTACAATAAAAGTAGATTTTCATCTTGGAGATGCTTAGGCCTACTGAGCAGGTTTGCTTTTCTCTCAACTGTTTTATCTGCCATTTCTATTAATTTAAATATATAGTATTTATGTCTGAAAGAGGGGGGTAGGGTGGGATGACGTGGAGAGCAGTGGTAAATTCATTGTGTTGTGGACAGAATCAAAAGCCACTATCTAGCCCAATCTTTCTGTTGATTGACTTAGGGAGAACTTTGAATAATCTGATTTGACAGCAGGTATGTAAAGGGTGTGAAATAAATTAAACTCCATCTTTATAAATATGCAGAATAGCATAATAATGCAACACCAAAATAAATTGAACTATGAATTATGTTACGTCTGGTCAGACCACATATTACTTGGGAAACGAAACAATAATATATTCAAGTTACTATTGTTTTTAAGTGTCTGAGATAGTGGTGAAATATTTAATATGTATTAATTAGTGTTTTTGATCTATAGATCACCAATGCACTTCACAAAACAGGGTGATCACTGTTATGACTCTTGGTATCTGAGGTGCAGAGCGGTTATATGACTTTCCCATGGCTATAAATCAAGTCAGTGGCAGAAAGAGAGACAGTAGAACCCTGTTTATCTGATCTAATTGGACGGGGGGTGCCAGATCAGCTCATCAAAAATTTAGATCTAGAGAATGTGGAAGTGCGAGGCTGCTGCACCATCTAGCGGCTACTGGAGAGACTGCCCATTCTGGACCTACAAAACTGGATAATGGAGGGTCTAATAAATGGGCCTCTACTATATATTTTTAGTAGAACACACTCACCATGTGTTTCAGTGTGTATACATGATCTAACAAATAAAACTGCCCAGTGTCAAACTAAATAAAACTCAAATATGAAGTTGAGCTATAAATTTAAACATAATTCCCCTCAACTCCTCTGACAAAAGCATGAGTGGATGGATGTCTATGTACCCCAAAAGCCAATTCTAGTCTTTTCAAACCAAAAGGGTAGGAGAAGTAATCTCTGGTTGTCAGATCTCTCCATTAATAATTCCTTCCGTCCCTACCCCCTTAGTAGATCAAACCCCTGGTGAGCTCAACTATCATAACAGCATGTTAGGGGAAAAGTGACTTCCTGGGAAGTAGAACCCAAACCATATTGATAACCTTAATAATCAGTATTTTTTGGTCTGTCTTAAAGTTTAGGGCTCTTGGCATTTCTGTGTCTGTAATGATGAAAATGCACTAAAACATTAAGTAATTAAAACATTTAGTTCCTTAATGACTTTTAAGTAAGCAATATTTTTTCAAGCACACAATGAGATGTTGATGTCCTCACAGGAGGAGCATTTGTGTATCCTTATTATAGATGACTGTGCATAATTACTTTTTCCTCTCCCCTTTCAGCTGGTAATGAGTCATGCCCTCAGCCCCAAACCTCAGAACATCTAGCTGCTATAGAAATCATGAAATTGAAACACATTCTAATTCTACAGAATAAGATTGATTTGGTAAAAGAGAGCCAGGCTAAAGAACAGTATGAGCAGATTCTTGCATTTGTACAAGGTAAGTTTCCAGAAGCAGGAATGCGGTCACTGCTAGCAGTTCTTGGTAATTCTTCAGTGCTGGGAGTTAACTCTTTTCATGTCAGCCTAACTGGTCAGGATAGGCTAACTTCCAGCTCAAAGAATTAGCAGATGAGACAGACTTTTGTAGCTTTTAAAAAATATATAGTTGTGTGTAATGGGTTATGTTTTCTAGTTATTTTGATAAGATTTTTTCTTTCAGATATGAATTATATTCTGTTTCCAAACTGCTATGATTAGTGGATTTTAAGAATTATTCCTAGTCTCTCACAAATGGGGGGTAAAATGGCTTTGCATGAACCAGAGTCTCTTACATCCCAGATGAGTGTTCCAAACAATGGGCTATAGATTCTCTCTTTCCCAATATATATTTAATTATTTATACAAACACAATAGCTCCAACAGGATCAGGCAAATAAGGGACTTGACCCTGGGTCTTCCACGTCCCAGGTTTTCCGCATCCCAAGTAAGTGCTTCAACCAACCATTTTCATCAGTTCCCGTTCTCAGCTACTTCTGTTCCACTGTTGATAGCCTACCTATCTCAACTCTCCTTACCTCAATCACTGGGCACCTTGAATTCTTCCCAGTCCTCATTTCTTTTCCTCAGACATTCTTTCTCACACATTTCCTTGTCGCCCTTTACACACAACCCATTCACTGACAAATGACTTGTCAGAGTTAAGCGCCTCTCTCCTTCCAGGCCCACCAAGCACAAACTAACTGTCCTATGGTTTTACATTGCTGCCCCTCACTGTAGCATCCAAACACCTTCTACACGGAACCAGTAGCAATAGCTAAGTCTTTAGTGGACTTCAGAGTCTCTGGTTCCTCTTCCCTCTTGTAAACCTCACCTTATTTTTATGCTTCATCTCAACATCATGGGCTTCCTATCATGCTGTTGCTGCGGTTTATGAAGGGCCAAGTGGTTCTAGGTGGGCCTTTCAGGTGAAGAAACGTTGGCTCAGAAACATTGGGCTTTTACTCCAGGAGCCCTGGACCCAAACTCCACACACCTCTGAAAATCACCCCTTCCTTCTGTTTCCCAAAGCCCTCTCATTTTTCTTCTCTCCCCAAAGTCTCTGCCGCTTTGCCTTGTTCCCTGGCTCAGCAACGGTATGTGCAAAATCATAGCTATGGAGGCAGATTAGCAGTATCAAAAAATGAATGTCATTGACAAGTCTGAGCAGTCCTATTAGATAACCTTTGCATAGCTCAAAATTGTTCCCTTGTGTAAGGGGTACAACTTCTCATGTATTTAAAATCTCAAAAGAGGCCTATGTCCAAGGTACTTTTGTGTGTGAATTTAGAAGTTTGTAGGGGCTGAAGTTATTTGGCTAGAGAAACTCAAAGGAAATGTGATTAAGCCAGGGTAAAACTTCAAAAAAGGGAGCTTTGTGAATTTAATAAATATTTCAGTAGAAAAACTTCAGAACATTCAGTTTTCCTAAAGAATTATTTTGCCAAATTTGAAAGCTAAATTAAATCAGTAAAGTACGACTCAGGAGATTTTAGACTTTTTTAAAGAAAAGTCTCATTGCAACCTTAACTTGGAATGGCTGCTGGTGTATCAAATATTTTAGATTTCTCATCCTTTCTAAGATATTTCAGCTCTGTTCTTCAGTGCATCTTGGACCTAATTTCTTGTTCAGTTTCCCCTAACTTTTCACAACCCTCATCCAGAGAGAGGTTTCCCCTTTGTGGTCTGCTTACAGTCCCCACAAGTTGCCGTGGTTCTGCTGAAATGTAGTTTGGCCAGGCTGTAAAATCTAAAACTTGTTAGTCTAGTGAGTATGGGGTGAAGGGATCTAATTCCAAACCTGTTCTCATGAAGAATCTCATTTTACCCCTTTGTGGTAACTCTACCCATTACGTGCATACATGCACAATTCTACTCCTCCCCTCCAATACATACGCTGTTTATCTCAGAGTTAAGGGGCAGAAACTCATGTCATGCCGCTCCTGATTATCAAATGTGAAGCAGATTCTTCGTAGAGTAAAACACTGCCTCCAGAGCTCACTTGGTGAACAAATTATATAGGCTTCCCACTTGAAACACATAGAACTACCCATAGGCAACATATAAGCCATATTGTACTACCTACTAGAGTAGTTGTGGTTTAATTTGAGCGAAAATGGAAAGAAATATGACCTGACGCTTCTGTCATTTTATATTTATGGACTTCTGGTTTGGGGAGATATGTGGAATTGTCCCTGCAGTTCCATTTGTGGTGTTCACATAGCATGAATACTTATATACAGTTTGGTAAATGCAGCCATAAATTCTGATGTAAAATTAGGTCGTCTTTTGTTGTAGGTACAGTTGCAGAAGGAGCTCCAATTATTCCAATCTCAGCACAGTTGAAATACAACATTGAGGTGGTTTGTGAGTATATAGTAAAGAAAATTCCAGTCCCATTGCGAGACTTCACATCAGAACCGAGACTTATTGGTATGTAAATGTTTAAAGCTTACTGATACGTTTAATGTCCCTTTTTCCGAATATTGGTATTGTGCTGAATGCTCTAAAGAGACTCTGAGGAGCACTTAGCATGCTAGCAATTTCAAGTTTCTCTATTTCCTGAAATTTTGAGTGAGTGAGTGAGAGAGAGATGGGTAATTTATCTTAGAGGCAAAGTAGATAAGGGAATATCTTTAACTGGACTGCTGTTGGGGAAGGTACAAGCTTTTGAGCTGTACAGGACTCTTCAGTTCTGGGGGAGGAAGCAGAGTGACTTCTAAGTCAGATTTGCTCTTTATAGCTTAGGTTACTTTGCTAAGCTCTGACAACTTTGTGGTGTCTGAAAATGAAGCTGCATTCTGTTGCAGTTAAAACTCTTGACAGTGAATGGATATGCCGGAAGAGTGCCATTTTTTCATAGTCAGTTTTCCGAGTAGCTTGCTTCAATATTATGTTATGTCACTTAGCCATAAATGTTAAAGCATTGGATTTTGTTCATTTTTAGAACATCTCACGATTCAATTCATCCACACTAGATCTATTTTACATACAACACGGAAATCTAGAGTATATGTGTATATAGAATTTAACGATTTCGGTCTGTTCAAAATGAGGATAAAAAGCAAAGGTCATCTTCAATTACAATTGCTAGCATTTCCTTCAGTATTCTCTAAGTGTTCAGCATTTTTTAAAAGGATCTTATATAATACAAAAAGAGAACTGACTTAAACAAGGAAGCCTACAATAGAAAGAATTTAGAAGAAGCTTTTCCTATTGAAGTCTTTCATTTACCTTTACCTAAATCTTAAGCATGCAGGAGTTTAAATGTACTTTCACTTCTGAACACAAGAAATTGTAGAATAGTGCTTAAAGACTACTTCTTTTACTTGGCAAAGCTTGCAAATAATATTTTCCTCAGGTTTAGTTCTCTTCCATTTGGCAAATAGTTTGTTTTCTAATAAAGATGGATGCAGCATTACTTCGTTTCTGTATGCACTGATATCTCTAATGTTTGCTTGGCTCTGGGAATAATTTTTAAATGCTAATTAGTTTGTGACAAATTTATTTACTGGCAACTAAATTAATTAAAATTATGTTTAAAGTATGTGCCAGAAAGTGTTAACATGTTTTGGATCTAACCAGCTTAACTTGACCCATGATTTGTGTAATATTTAAAAACTAATGAAAAAATTGCATGCTATAGACTGCATAACATGATGACACATCAAGTTACACTAGTCCAGCTTATATATACCTTCATAATGGGGTTTATGTTCTTTTCAGTAATTAGATCTTTTGATGTCAACAAGCCTGGATGTGAAGTAGATGACCTTAAGGGTGGTGTAGCTGGCGGTAGCATTCTAAAAGGTGTATTAAAGGTAATAGCTACTTCCCCCCCCTTTCCTCCAAAGACCATGTTAGTTATAGTAATGAGTAGGCGCATAATGGGTGTTTCTGCATGGTCAATACAAAGAAGCTTAAAGGAATACGGTCAATTTAAAAAAAAATAATTAAAAGTTGCTTCAGTTACTACCTGCTTCTGAGTTCTCCTGTCTTTGGTCATGGTTTCTTTGCTTTGTTTCTGTGTAAAGCTGAACAGAAACTCGAAAAAATTAAACTTGACCATGCCAAAAAACAGAAACCCAAAACCCAGAAACCAAAATCTATTTCTATCCCTGCTATAGTTAACTTACTTCTTTACTAGTAACAATAGTAATCTTTTTTTAATCGACAGAAGTGACTTTTTTTCATAGTTGGTAGTGGTGTCCCTTTCTTTCTCTTGCAATGAGTGAGCATGTAGTTTCCCCTTCTTTCAGGTGCATACTTAATTTGGTAAATTTTTTCTAAAGGATGGAGTTTGCAAGGTGCTCATAAATGTAAATAAAGGTAAAGGGTATACAGTAGCTATGCATTCAGTCTCCACATTAAAAGTACATATGACTGAATACTCTGGTTTGGTATGAAGTACTGTCAACAGAACAAGTTTTCAAGTCTTTTCTGTTTATTAAATAACATCCTTGCTCATTAAACTGGAAAGTTAAAAAAATCGAGTTTATTCACCATTTATACGATTTGATCTTTTGCTTGGACAGTGAAACTACCTTGTTACACTACTTGGTTTTTCGTATACTGACTCGGTGGTATATTGTTTGGGATTGCTGTAGTATTAGAAAACATCCAAATTAAAATAAAGTAGATTTTAAATGGCCTAAAGCTAAGAGTGATCATCTAGTAAATCAGCTTTTTAAAATACATTGGAAGGCAGTATAACTACTTTTTTATTTTCTGTGTAATACAGAGCTTTAAAAAGTTGTGTTGATTTTCCAGGTATTATCACTATATCTATGTGATGTAACGGCCCTGGTGCTGTTAATATTTATGTATTTCTTGGAAAAATAACTCTTATCTCCCACTACCAACTAATTTTCTACTCTGGTGAAACAGAAACATCTGACCACTTTTTCTCTGTTGTGTTTAGGTAGGCCAGGAACTTGAAGTCAGACCTGGTATCGTCTCCAAGGACAGTGAAGGAAAACTAATGTGCAAGCCAATCTTTTCCAAAATTGTATCACTTTTTGCAGAACACAATGATCTACAGTATGCTGCTCCAGGAGGCCTAATTGGTAAGAATATTTTTTAATTAAGAGACTTTTCTCCTTATGCATATTTTTGAAAATGTTGATGGTTTTACATAACAGTGCACTTCCTACAAAAAGCCAAAAAAAAAACCAGGAGAAAAATTTATTGCAGAATTACATGGAATTCTTATGTCTGGCTCTCATGGTAATTGTGTACTTTTAAAAATATGTATGTGTTGAAGCTTTATAAACAGTGCCAAATAGTGTAAAATTTATCTATTTATCTAAATTACATTGGTCAGCTCCAACAGGCTTCTGTGTTATCCATGCTTCCAGCAGCATGATGAATCCTGGGGTATTGTATCACACAGCTGGTTAGAGCTCACAGTTCCTAAAAAAGAGTAAATAGGAGAGTTCAGTGCTTACTGTGCTGAAAACCCATTTCCACCTGGATACTGGGGATGTTCAGTATCTTGCTAAGAATAATAGTTAATTTCAGTTATAGGCTCCTTTAAATGTATTTGCATGTAAATATGATGATTGCTTTTCAATTATTCCTCAGAAGTTGTCTTGTTCTCTAATAGGTGTCGGCACTAAAATTGATCCAACTTTATGTCGGGCTGACCGAATGGTGGGGCAGGTTCTTGGTGCAGTTGGAGCACTCCCTGAAATATTCACAGAGTTGGAAATTTCCTATTTTCTGCTTAGGCGACTGCTAGGTGTGCGCACTGAAGGAGACAAGAAAGCTGCAAAGGTTAGTATATTTGTACTTGTCTTTAAAAGTGTGTGTCAGACTTTTTCTGTTTTTCAGCTTTTATGCTGTTAACCCCCTGGAAATCAATTCTATTATAAAATGTAAGTGTTTCTATTTATGCATGCTTTCATCTTTCCTTACTTCCTGGTTTCCATACACAATGTTTGCATCTTGGAGGGGAAAAACATTGGCATGTGTCTATTTAAACACTATGTAAGAATGCCTTTCACAGAGAGAGGTAATTCATATCCTATTAACCTTACACGATTTGAAGCCTTTTTAATCTTAAAATTGGCCTTGCTTCCAAAAATGATAGTAATCCTTGTTCTTCTCATTTGATATTCTCTTCTCCATCAGCTGCAGAACTAGTCATACATGAACCTGCTCGCTTCATGTATTCCTAATACTTTTGCCTGTTTAAAGATGAGGTGAATTATCTAAATCTAGACTAAATAGCTTTCTAAAAGAGATGCTATAACTCAAAAGTTGTGGTCTTGATACAGGAATTACTGGATGAGGTTCCATGGCTGTCTTATGCAGGAAGTGTTGCTGTAATTTTGGATTTTCTCTGAGACTAACTCTGGATTGAGCAATTATTTTGGTGGCTGTATTTGGTAAAGAAAGGCACGAGGAATTGTTTTATATTGATGTTAATGTGGGGTAAAAAACTTCAACTTTCAATATAGTTTATGCAACCTTAAAACCATTATTTTCCAGAAAAAGCAGACTGACTTTTATAGATTACTCCTGAGGCAAGTATCCAGGAATATTACTTGTGCTGAGCTCTCTTATATTTCTCCTACATCAGTATGAAGATGAGAAACACCTTGCCATGTGTCTAAAAATGGACATTGTTTTACTATATTCATGGGGGGAACGGTCCTAGACATTTGGTGCTTGCCTCCCTTTCTGTTTGTATTTTTCTTAGGTAATGTGGCTGTAGCAGTCAGATATAAAAGCTTTTGTTTTTTTTTCTTCATTTAAGATATTGTCTGGAAAATGCTATTGACTTTATAAGCTATTTGTAGTAAAACTTACAGAATTCTTTACATCTTATTTCAGGTGCAAAAACTGTCCAAGAATGAAGTTCTAATGGTAAATATAGGATCCTTGTCTACTGGCGGAAGAGTTAGCGCTGTGAAGGCCGATTTGGGCAAGATAGTGCTAACTAACCCTGTGTGCACAGAAGTGGGAGAAAAAATTGCCCTTAGTCGAAGAGTTGAGAAACACTGGCGGTGAGTTGGCAATACAGTGACAAGATAACCTCTCAATGCTACAGTGTTGCACTGACAGCTGTACTGTCTGCCTCTGCTGTAGAATTAATTTTTATTCCTCTAAATTCTCTAAGCACCTGACCACTATTTCTGTGGGACACTTTTTTCAAAAATGCTAAAAGTGGAATAATGAAAAATTCAAGACTTGATAGACTGCGTACTGCTTAACATTAATGCACAAATAAACCTTTTTGATGCCATGAGTTATGACTTGACAATGCAGCCATATCTCAGTAATACTAACAGAAGGAACTCTGAATCCAGTGATGTCAAAGACCAAATAAAAATTCAGGATAAATTTTAAGACACTGTCTTAAAGCAGTAATTCTCAGCCTGTGGGGCTGGGTCCAGCAGTTCAAGGTGCATGTGATTACCAGTGAAGCTTTGCAAAGTGTGTGTGGTAGGGAAAAAAGGGGTACTAATTTCCAAGGACTTTTTCCTCTGGCCCCTGTGAGTCTGGAGGTATCAATTTGATTGGCCAACACAGATTACAAAAACAATATGGTTGGGGCAGCACCCAAAATCACCCTTATAAAAGGATCCCTGAAGTTGGGGAGCACTGTGGCTGGTGGCTCCTTCTTAAGCTTATTGCCTGGCTTCTCTTGATGCCCACCTGGAATGTGTATTCTCTGCTCCCATAAGAAAATACAGCTTGCACAGAAACACTGAGCAATCCTGTTCCCTACACTTCCTGTGTAGCTCTCCCACTAAGGGAGAATAAAGGCATGTTAACATACCTCCCAGTAGTTCTCATCTGGCTGAGATATACTAGGTTTTGAACATCTGTTATGAGAAATAGTCATGGTCAGTTTTCTGGATCATTGTACTAGGCAGTTGCTTAGCAGATACACCTTGCAGCTACCTCGGTAGCTTTGCTCATCAGGAATCAGAGCAGGGAGCCAAATGCCTTCAGTGGAGAGAGGTAGCTAGTTGGGATTACTGGAGTGGCTGCTAAGTAGCTAGGAGAATAGCGTGCTCTCCGAGCAGACAAGGAAGGAATGAGCCTCCAGAGAGAAATGGGGGAAGCTGAAGGTCTGCTCTGTGAGAAGAAGGTAAGCAGCATTTCCCAGCAATGACTTGTCAGATCTGTGGTTGGCTAGCCATTAGGTTTTATGTGCATTTTTTCCTCTGCTTTTCTTCCTTCCTTTGAAACAAACCTGTATTTCACCAAAATGCTCACAGATTGCTCTTGTTGGTGTGGCTGGCACCCCACATGTGTCCTTTTATTAGAATTGTTTGACACAGGTTTTCATATGTTGTTGCCAACTATACAGTTCTAGAAGGGAAAGGAGAAAAAATAAAACCAGGCCAGAAAAGGAACTGAAAGAGGGAAGCAAGAGAAGGGATGGGTAAATAACAAACTGGGAAGGATCTAATTAGGGAGAAAAGTGTGGCACAACTGGTACAGAGGAAAGGGAAGAAAACTCTGCCTCTGTGACTCTCCCTTCCTCAGACTCTCTAAGGAAGTGAATGAGAGAAAATGGGGAGGGGCAGTTAGGATAAAATGGAAAGTATTCATACATAGAAAAACGGGTTAAAACAGAGAGAATGAACAAATAGGCAAGATACAGCAACACCAGGGACATGTACGGCCTCAGTGTGGATCTGCTACAACTGTGGGCTCCAGCCTAGATAAACATGTAATATCAACATACACTGTTCTTCAAGGAATTGTGTTCTGAAAGGTGTATGATTCCAGAGTGATGGCAGACAAGCTTAAGACTAATACCGAATTCTCACACAGCTCCCTTCAAGTTCTTGGGAGAGTGTTAAAGGTAGTTGCATCAAATATATGCACCACCTATTGGTTGCATATTGAGCTACTGGAAAAAGTTAGTGGATTTTAAAAAAGCAGTCAATGTGCAAGGGGAAGTAGTAAGTGGGGAGAAGGAAAATTCTGCATTATCTAGTACAAGTTGTAAAGTCAATTTGAGAATTATGTCAACTTGGTGTTCAGGTTACACCCTCAGTGAGAAATGTTGACCTCAAAAATTGAAGTACTATATTCCTTTTTTTTAAGGTGTTCTCATTTCTCTTTAAAAGTAATGCAAACATTTACACAGGTTGGAAGGCAATCAAGCTATCAACACATTTTCATTTATAGTTAACTATACAATTGTGGGCAAGTAAAATCTTAGCATGTGTGCATCACTGTTCAACAGCACATTTTAAAAAAATGATCCCATAGCTTAAGAAAAAGTCCTGTTTGCTTACGCTCCCTCCATTTCTCTCCCCTCCCATACACTTCCAGCAGTCAGTGGCCTTTAAGATTCTGTAGTGTGCGGGAGGGAAAGGGGGCAGTTCAGGAACTTCTGAAACCCGGGTGAGTGTTCCCAATACAAACACAACTAAAGGTTATGCATTCTGTGTATTTTCTAAACACAATTACAGATAACTTCAACTTGTTTTTCATTTTGCAGTTTAATTGGCTGGGGTCAGATTAGAAGAGGAGTGACAATCAAGCCAACGATTGATGATGACTGAAAAGCAAAAACGAGTGCTTCATTTTGAGATATGGAGTGCCTATTTCCATATACCTGGGAGTGCATTTTTGGAGTGAAATTTGTTGCACAACTCCTATTACCCCAGACATTTTACTGAAAATTTACCCTTTTACTAAAATACTAGTCAGTATCTCCAATGAAAGGGTAAAAAATTGGCATAGAGGTGGATCTAATTATTCACATTTTAGCAGAAACTACTTGTATGTGTCTCATGCCATGTCTAATTTGTTAATTTGTGTTTTGAGAAGATCTGTTTAATATCAGTCAAGCCACCCCAATGTAAAACGCAAACCACAAAACCTGTTTTGAAATAAAATATTGCTTATTTTTTCATTAATTCTTATTTCTTGGATAGTGAAAGGCTGCACAATGATTGTTTAAACAGTACAAGAATTTAAAAAGAAAATAAATTCTCCTTGAAGACCAATTCCCTGTTTTTGCCCTGCACCTAGTTTTGTTTCGTCTCTGACCTCTTTACAGCAGACCTCTTTTTTTAATGTTTTCAATTCTTGCTTCATGAATGGTGACTTTTTTTATTTTGCAATTAGGCTGCTAACAATGACTTCTTATTAGTCCTGGAAGACACAAATTCAAGAGGAATTACTGTTGAAACGTACAAAGGGGGAAAATACAAATAAATCAGATGTGGAAAGATTAAAAACAACATCTCATTTCAGAATGTTTCCAATGATCAGACAACCCACGTAAAACAGCTCCTGTTTGATATGATACAGCTATATATAGATTGACACATCCTTCTACAGGAGGAATAAACTGCTTACCTCCTAACTGTGTGGTTTACAACCCTTTATTCATTTGTGGACCTCTAAAATTTTTCGAATGGAGGTGCAGACCACATTAGAAATTCAACCTATTGTCCGCAGACCAATAGCATAGAAGTCTGAGTGAAAACTGACAACAGAATTCAACTATAAATGTTGCAAGTGCTTGGCTTGGGATGGCACTTGATGCAGCATGAGAATAGACGCTAAACTGTAGGCTTTTATGCTAATGACAGCACTTCTGGGTTTTGGCCTGTAGGTGGGAGTATTCAGATACTTCTGATTGTTCAGAAAAACTGAATGCCTTTTCTGGGATCTGGAACTTTAGTTTTATAGTTGCCTTTTGTGTACCCCTTAGGCAGAGTCCGCAGATCCTCAGGAGTCTGTGGACCCCAGGTTTGAAAACCACTGTCCTAACTTACTTAGCTTTTAAACTAGCCTAATCTATTGAGTGAATGTTTGATATGATTGATATGAAATGTTTAGAAATGTCTAAGAAGGCTAGTAAAAGTGGATGTTTGCTTAGAAAACAAGTAGGTGTAGATACAGTTGCAAATGTTAATTGAATGCTAATTATAAATTCACTAACTCAGTTAACAGTTGAAGTCTGACAAATTCAGGGGAAAACACATTGTATATTGAATTTAAACTTGGTTAATCCACTACTTTGAGACACACCAGATAGCTCTTCTGACACTTTGGTATTCTTGCTTTTCTTCACTTTGATTTCACCTGCGATAGTGTGCAATGGCAGATGTAAGTTGCATATCAGCTAATACAGAAAACACCCATTAGTAGCAACATATCGGTGCCCTTTTCTATTGCTCCTATGTGGCTGTTGCTGTTATGGGAAGTGTTGTCTGACCAAAGGTTTATGAAGAGTTAAGGGTGTTTTGGAAGGAGTGGGGCAGCTGTGTTGTGGGAAAGGGAGTTTGGGTATGGGAGCCCTAAGGTTGGGGGCAGGGGACCTCTGGGTTTGCCAGGAGACTCCTTTCTGCAGAATGCTGAGCGAGGACAGGCTGAGTATGCTCCTGCTGGCAGCATTATGCTTCTTGGCAAGGGATGGATGGCTGGGGAAGGCCGTGTTTGCAGCCTGCAATGGGGGGGGCTCCTAACATGGACAGTGGTAGGAGGAGGGAAGGTCAATGTTCTAGGGAGGATGGTCCCCCCACCCTCCACTGCAAAGCAACATACCCGCACCTCGCTGTCAGCCACTGAGATGGACGGGACAGCTCCATGAGCAGGAGGGTCCCCAATACTCCCCACTGTAAAATAGCAACACCCCTTCAACCCCTTTTGCTTGCAAGCCAGATGCTGCGGAAAGGAGGAGGAAACCTTCCAGCTGCACCTCTACTGCTCCCCTGGTCCCAGCTGTCTTCCCCCCCCCCCTCCGAAAAATCCCTCTCTTCCAGCCGCTCCCCCCTACACCTGCTCTCCAGACAGGCGTTGTCAGGCAGGGCAAGTGGGTGGGGCTGTGTGCCTTGGGGAGCTGTGCTGAAGGGCCAGGTTTGGAAGGCAGTGGAAAGATGCAGTTTGAGAGGGGCAATGCCCCTATATTCCCCCCAATCTCCACGCCTGGGTGTGACATAACATCACAAATGTTGCTGTTCTGCGATGCCTATGCGTGCTGTTGCCAGGTGCACAATTCACGGTAGGGAAAGCGTTCCCAGGGGAAATGCTGCTCATAAGTGGCAGTTGGCAGCTGTTCTTACAAGTGTTGCTGCAAACAAGTGTCTACTGTATTAGCTAGGCAAGTCAGTCCTGTTCTTTTTGTCATGTTATGAAATACTGTGTTCCCTTCCAAAACCTATTTTATTTGCTTTCTTGGTTTTGATACCTTTGTGTTTGAAAAATGTAAACATTGTATTACTAGTTAAACTGGGCTGTGAGGATGCAATTTGGACTCTATTCTTGGTCTGCCACATACCTGCTGGGTAGCCTTGTCCCAAATAATTTAATATTTTTGACATTGTTTCTAATTTTGTAAACTATTCCTCTACCTCACTGGTTGTTGAGACTAAATTTATTTTTATACAGTATTTTGAAAGCCTCAAATGAAGAACACAAGATTAGTGTGAGGTATTATTTGATTCTCCATGCTCTTGCCCAACATGTTCTATGCAACAGTCACCATTTCAGGTTGTTTCAAAGACTGACACAGCATTTTTTGCCCTTGGAGGTTATTTCTGCAATCAGAAGTACTGAAACTTGGTTGTTAGTATGGGGAAGAGAAACACCAAAAAGTGGAATAGGCCACCAGCACTGTGTAAATACAGCATATAACTGCAAACATATTCAGCTCTATTATACAGTTGGAAAGAACTCTGAGCTGGAGTTATTTTGGAATTCAACAATGCAGATAAGGGTGTAGTGGGATTTTCAAAAGCAACTAGATCCTTGTCTGTCTGATTTCAGTGGGAGTTGAATGCATAGGCCTGTTTGAAAATTCCTTTAAAAATCTGGCCTTTAGTAACTTTACCTAATCCCTGGTCCTTCCCTCACCCAAATACAAACAAAAACTTGTGGATACCAAGATGGCTAAACTATAAAAGCAAAATTAATGTGTCTAAACACCTATTTAAAATGATTACATTCATTATTAATCTTCAGGATATTGTAGCATATTCAAATTGGTATTGCCTAATTTATCCTTATGGATAAATTCAGAGTATTGGTACTTTTCAGATACTACAATCACTCACTCATTAGCTTTGTGCTTCAAATACATGTCTTTTTTTCTTTACCTCAGTATGGCAGGGTTTTAGATCTAAATTTTGTGACATTGTTCCTGCTAATACTGGATTTTACTTGGAAGTTAGTGGGCATTTTTTTAATATTACTGATCTCTTTTTATTCTCCCTCGTGTGGCTGTAAAACCAGGTAATCTCTTAAGATTTGCATGGCTAGGAACAGGATGGAGTGTAAAAGGAGGTGAGGCTTGGTGAGTTGCCATGAGACATTTGGATGCAAATAAGATGAGCTTGCCTCTACAGGAGACAACCAGTTTGCAATATCAGGGCTGAGTCTCATGTAAGTAGAGACAATGTAGCTCTTGACTTGCATTTGGACTTAATGCCTCTTCTTTTTATTTGCTGTGTTTAGGTGATACTGAAAATATGCCAGTTCCAATATATTTATAACGATAGAGGCTGTTTTAGGCAATGCTTGTTTTTCTGGGTGCCTTCTGACTTCTGGAGGGACATTAAATCTTTTAGAAGGTTTGGTGGAAGGATATTGAAGCTGTTAGAGACGTTGCATTTTGAAAGCAATAAGGTGTCATGCTGAGGGTAGAAGTTGTATTTCTATATTTCAAGCTACATACACAGCATTCTTGATCTGTGTTTTGTGGATAATCTTTATCCAGGGTTCCAGAATATGTGGAACACAGATCTTTATTTTTAGGATTTAAATTTTGCAGGCTGCTAGACCCCAAATTTAATTCTATGGGGATTTTCAGGTTAACAAATAAAAATAGTCTAGCTGTGTCACCCCAGAGGCAGGGCTGCATTTGTGACTGATAACTCCTTATATATAATAAATTAATACAAATACCCAATATTCCCTAGTAGGCTAATTATTTTAGACCTCTGCTTGTCAGAAGACCTACTGTGTACCCTTAATCTGTATCAGATCATGGGATTTTCCTGTATAAACTAGCGAATACTTACTGTACTCCATATAGTTACATCTGTTTTCTTTGCCCATTACTTCTCTAATGCTTTTAGAAAACGATCAGTTTTGAACAAGAGGGTTTATATAAAGCCATGGTTTTCATTACTTCATTTGTTGGTCTAAAAGTCTTTAGTGGAAGCTATGGTATAATTATCCTATAACCTATGAGCAAGAGAAAGTCGACTCCTATAAATACCAACAGGATACTCTTTGTGTTAAACAGCCACAAAATACAAAGTTGCAAAGTATTGTTGCTACTGGTCTCTGGCAAACTTCAAATATACTATAGCCATAGCTAACTAAGGTTCAGATAATCGTCTACTATGATCATCTATGTGGATATTTTTAAGAATTTGTAGTGTTACTTACATAGGTGGGAAAAGAGGTGTTTGTTTAAAATATCAATCTGTTTTTATCCCTTCAGGGTAGTTCTATGAATACCTGTATGTTGAGGGAAAAATTCAGCAAAGCAGTCTCCAAATGGGGGGGAGTCTTGATTCTTACCCTGTGATGTAAACAAAGAGTGAAATCTTGGTCCCACTGAAATCGAGATTTCACCCCAAATTTGGAGTATGGGCAGAGAGGGCTGCAGAATCAAGGAAGCTGAAAAATTACATGGCCTCTTGTTGACCAGCTGAAGACCAGAGAAGAAGATTTAGCAGTTTAAGGATGTTTTTGAGTGAGGAATATTTTTGTAAACATATTTAGGTTCTGTCACATGAAATATTTGTATATATTTGATTTTGGGAGGGTGCCATGAGGTGGTATTTTGCACCCCCCTTTCCTGTGGGAAAGGAGCTATCCAGAAGAGATCACCTTTCCCACATATACTCTGAAGGGTTGCTCCTGCCCAGGAAATCTACCAGGCCGGTCTAGGCTTAATAGGTTCTTACCCCCTCCATCAATCAACTAATACTAGTTCTAAGACTGATGGAGCCACTGATCACGTGTGTCTTTATTTAAGGTTGGGTACTACAATTTATGAGAGAGAGAGAGGACTATTCCTCCCCTTAGCCTGCTCAGCAGCACCATTCTCTCCACATGTTGCCAACCCATAGAGGTAGCTGAAAGGAAGGCAGCCTCCTGCTCCCTTCCTCAACTTGCTATGTTTAAACATGCAGGAAGACTTGACTTGACTTTAAAAGCAGTTAGGGTTGCCTAAGTGCCATGTCCATTGCATGCAAACCCTTAAATGTGAGGAAATGGCAGGTTATCCTCTCCCACCCTCAGTCTGAGATTAGCTCCACAACTACCCTCCTTTCCACCTTCTCCTGTCCTGTTCCTCTTATCCCCCTTTCCTTCCCATGTGGCCAATCCCTTCCTAACTAAACCACTTCCCTACAGAAAAGTGCAACGAGCATGTTTGCTGACATCATGCTGTTCGCTTTGTTTCCTACCCGTTCCCCTATGCTGTCTGTCTTGTTTACTGTATTTAGATTGTAAGCTCTTCGGGGAGGAGCCATCTACTTCACAGGATTTGTGCAGTGCCTAGCACAAGGGGGGCCCATTCTTGGTTGGTCTGTAAGTACTAGTCTAGTAAAGATGATTACAATCATTTCATTGTACCCTGTCTACCATCCCATTTCCAACAATAGACTCCAGGTCTTAACAAGGAACTTCATTTTGCCTTCCCACAGGTAAGGAAACACACTACATCCAAATCTCCATGTAATAATGCAACCTACAACCTTAACTATGATCTTGTACATCTTCTCCCTCAGATAACACATGGCCCTGACCTCTGTACATATGTCAGTGCCATATATTTGCAAATGTTGCTGTAGCTGTAGCTAAGAAAGGAGCTTTCTCCATCACTCATTTGCCCTTTAACAGTACAGTTCACAGTATTGCAAAGTAAAAACAACCATTGGCCCATGATTCCTCCTCTCAGTAATTTCCCTTATGCTGTTCATGTGACACCTGGAGAATCACTATCTTGGAGGAGTGATGTATTCTAAGCTAAATGGATCAGATTTAAGGGTGTGTGTGGGAGTCAGTAACTGCATTTCCTGATTTTCTGAATGTTGTGGTTTGCATTTTCTAGCCTGAAGTACATGGGGAGCATTTCTTGATTATGATTATTTTTTTACAGCTTGAGTTTAATGTTAGGAAATATGATATGGGGAGAAGGAGGCACTGTTGTGTGATATCAGTCAACTACACCTTAATGAAATTTTCTGTAAGTGGCTTAGTTTTGGGAACAGAACTATTTTGACATGTTTATCAATGGTTTTGAATTTGAAGTGGATGACCAGGTGGTGAAATCTGCCACTAACAAACCTATTTATAGTAATGTCTAAGAAGTATGATCAGAGTCAATTGATCGAATCAAACTGAAAGGTTAGGCAACATGACAGATTAAATTTTAATTTTTAAAAAATGAAAGGCACTACACAGGAACAAACTTCTTACATACAGCTAGCACCAACTCCACTCTTTAAAAAAAAAATCTAGAGTTATCATGGATAGCAGATACTATAGAAATGAGCATGGCATATTTACCAATGGATAGAAAATAGCTCAATGAGTAGGTCTCCTCCAAACAATGTGCAGAAACTAAATTAAAAAATGGAACGCTTACATGATGTAGAAAAGAGAGAGGAGGTAACTTTGTATAAAATTTGTATTAAAGAAGCATTTTGTGTATGGTGTCTATTGCTGACTGCCTCACGTCAAAAAAGACAGAAGCAGATACCAAGAAAGCAGTGCAAATGACTAACTCCTGGCTGGGCTTTATGAAAAGATTGTACACAAATTTGAATTAAAGTTGTATTTTAATGAATTATTTAGCCTGAAAAGGAGAAGCGTGAGATATATTGAGTGTAATAATAATGAAGAGAAAACAAGACAGTTGTTCCTTTATTCACTTGGTTCCACAATCCAAGAATAAAGAAAAACTTGAAGAACAAAGTACGGTATATACACGTCACTGAAACAGCTTAAAACAGATAGACCTGTATAGTCAATGTATGAAATTCACTGTCATAGGAGGTTAATGTATTGTTCTGCGGAGAGGCACCAGTGCCCATATAGATCACAAATCTCATTGAACTGAAGGGTGTGAATGTACCCTTCAATTAACATAACTGAAGGATAAGTTATTTACAATCCTCCACTTAGCATAAAAGGGAACTCTGGACTGAGTGAGTGGTTTGGCTGAGTATTGTTGGGCAAATGTGTGTGTGCATTTGTGTGATGTAAGGCAGAACATAGAGGACTGGAGAGCTATACAAACAGTCTGAAGGAGCAGCTGAAAGTGTATTACCTTGGAAGAAACTTGGGGAGAGGGTTTGCGGTCAATGGTACAGGCTAAGAAGAGTGCTCTTGATGCTGTGAGCAAAAGAAGCTGTTTCCTGACATTCGATTCCTTCAGTGTTCATAGACACAGGACTTTGTATGGTCCTTGTAAATAAACAAAACTCCATCAAAGAAATACCTGTCACCAATTTCTCCTCTAAGAGTTGAAAGTAATCAAAGTTATGGATGAACAGCAATTCTGAGTGACGTATTTTCCAAAGGGTTACCATTGCCTTGTCTCTGACCCCATTTTTCTTGGCTGTGGGTCAGAGTACATGTTAGAGTGGTATATTCTATGTCATTAACAGTGGAGGGTGGTGATGATAGTAGGGTGTTGAGGAGATGTGCAATATATACTGTTGGTCCATGTTAAACAGAAGCATTGTTAATGGAAACAATGCTGACTGGAAATGTTGTGCCAGTCTGCATTACTTACATCATATTATCTTGTGATAAAACTTTAACAGAGGCTTTCATTACAATGGATTTCCACATATCTTTTGCACTGATACATGGCAAGGGTCCGCCGGTCAGCATTTCTCTCATAAACTCCAATATTTAGAGTTTTGATGCATATGGGAAACAAAATATTTCCAGCCAAAACTCACACCATATATTGATAGAGGCCAGACTGGATTTTTAAAAGGAGTTTTAAGTGATTCTGTCAAAGTTAAAAGCATTTTTAAATTACTACTTTTAAAAAAAACAATCTTATAGCATTTTTCGGGCCCCTCTGATTTAATATTAACACAAGTGGAAACTTAAACTTTCCACACTTACACATCTTGATAATATCTCCAGTAGTGGCTAGGTGAGAAAGTGAACTTTATCCAATGTATTATTTACATGCTGGTTTCACATCCATTTTCCTAATGCCCAAACTATACGTACTGTATTGAGTTTTAGATCAGTTCTCTGTACTACACAGCTGGGACTAAATATGGACTGGGTTTAAAATCAGCTTCTCTCCCTTACTTTAATGGTTAAACTCTGTCTACAGCTGGTTTCATACCAGATCTCGTCTTGTTGTTACATGGGATGTCAGCATCTGTGATTACAGTCATATCAGCTGTCTCCTTCTTGAAATGCCCAATCTCAGTGTGCAACTAGTCTTACATGAGTTCTTCCATGACCATAATTAAACTGGCACAGCTGGTTTAATATCTGATGTTCCTTTATTGTAATGCAGGAGTTATAAATATATACTGGTTTCATATCACCACTCCCATTACTGGGCGGACTATACATGCACAATTGGTTTTGCATAGGCTGTTCAGCTCAGTTATACTAGCACAATATATTAATGCTTGTTTCATATCAGCCTCTCATACAAAAACTCTGGGTAATAAAAAGTTTATATACTTTACAAAGCACTCTTTCCCGTATACCATACATATATAATGGATATGATGATCACAACACTCAAGTCTGAGTAAGACATCAAAATATGTTTTCCCAAAAAAAGGGAAATTCAAACAAAACAAGACTGCTGACGCTCAGCATGACACAGAGAGGGGAGGTTCACAGAAGAATTTTAATGCCTGGGGTGAGAGATCTTGTCACAAACATGGATTTATGCCATTTATTTAAATGTATATTTAAAATGTACTGTAATCTGCCCTGAATTCCTGATAGCTGCAATATTGCACTCAAGCTGAAGGGCTGAATTGGTAACAAAGATATACATTATACAAATTTCTTTCAAGTAAAATGTTGATCCACACATTACAAAGGAACATGCAAATATAGAAAACAAAAGAGCACTGTTTAAATGCAAGAAGCAGTTGTTTTATTTATTTATTTGGTTCTATTTCAATAGATAATACCTAAGAACCAAGATATAAAACTATAACTTGAGACTAAGCTGTCTTCCAAAGACTCATATTCTATAGTCATAATGTCAAAAACCTACTGCAGGTCTATGTGTGAGTCTCACATTTCAATTTTCTCATTGAGGAAACGTACAGTGGCCACAAGGCAGTGTTATATGACTGCAACCTTAATTCTCCCTTAAGGTTTTCTATCTGTTGTTTTCTAAGAGAGTTTGTCAAAGGCTTCTGAAAAATTCAGATAAATTATGGCAAGCAGTTCTCCTTTCTGCACTATTTTGCTGACACAAAGATTTCTAATAGATTAGAGAAGTGTGAATTCCTTTAAAGAAACTGTGCTGTTTTGTTCCTGTCATAGGATGTGCATCTAAACATTTTATATTTTTTCAATTTTTGTTTCAACCAATTTAGCTCATACTGAAATAAGGCTTACTCATTACCCCTGATGATTCATTTTCCTCTCTAATTTTAATTACTAGTTTACCATACAATTATGAATCCCTAAAAAGTTTTACCCGTGTAACATATTTATGAACTTCACAGGCACAGACTATTGCAACTTCAGTGTTTTGATCTTGACATCTGACTTCCTGTGGGACTGTGTGGGTTTGGGAAAGTAGTACTTTGTTTCCTTCACACCACACTTCTGGCTGCTGTTAACGCTCCCTTTTTGAGTTGCAATTTTAGCAATAAATGTATTTCCTATTTTTCTCCTTTGTTCCTATGTTGTTTGTTTGGTAGGAATCATAACATTTAACCCATTGTAAATAATATCAAAATCTATTGTGGAATAATTATTTTCACTGGGAAGTTATGGGACCATAATTATTCCTTCTTTAGGCAGCCAAAGAGTCAGATATTTTTGGTATGGACTTGTTTTTGCATTATTTCTGTCTGTCTGATAGAGCATTGTGTTTTTCACACATGCTGAGTTATGTCTCAGTGCAGCCGAGCACTTATGCATATGCTTAACTTTAAGCATAAGTGGTCCTACTGATGTCAATGGGACTGCATGTGTGCTTAAAGTTAAGCATGCACTTAAGTACTTCACACATTGGGATCCTAAATTCTTTCCACTCATTTAAAAGATTGACTCTTCACATTGCTTTCTACTTGATGTAGCTTCTACTCTATCTTGTTTCCATGTTCACCTAGAGAATTTATTTTTGTAGCTAAAGCTTCAAGTTTGTCTTCTAAAGATTTTATTTTTGGTGAGGCCATCTGTTTGAGCACTGGTCAGCTTTACAAAAGGTATCTAGGCGTCTAAAGATGCAGATAGTCATCTAGTGGGGTTTTCAAAAGTGCCTCAGGGCACGTCTGCACTGTGATATGAAACCTGCAGCATCAAGTCTCAGAGCCCAGGTCAGATGACTGGGCTTGGAGAGCTCTGGCTGCGCAGCTGTAAAATTACAATGTAGATGTTCAGTTGGGGCTCCCTCCTCCATTGTGGAGACTCGAGCACCAGCCCCAGCATCTACGCTGCAATATTTAGCCCAAATCCCTGAGCCCATCAGCTGACTTGAACCAGCAGTGGCCATAACACCAGTCTTTTCTCTCTCTCTCCATCAGAAGACAAGGACCTCCCTGTGGCCCCAGTCTCAGTGAAAGAAGAATCTATAGACAACTTTTTGCCTGAGCTGGGTATCTCAAAGCTGCTCTCATCTGATCGCAGCCTTGAGCCCTCTTGCTGTCTGTTGGATGGAGGTAGTGACTCTGGATATGAAGGATCTCCTTTTCCCTTCAGTGATATGGCCTCTCCACTGGTCACAGACCATTCTTGGGGAGATACTTTTGCCAATGAACTTCTTTCCCCAGTTGATCAGTGTGTGATTTATTCATTTAGTGTTGCATCTTTGCTGTGGAGCAGCATTTAGAACCTGTGCAGGGTAGCAGGAACCATCTTCTCTTTTTCTTAAGCCAGAAGTAAAGTAGATGGCTATTTCTTGAACATTACTCTTTAAAGTGTTCTCACCAAACCAAGTATTGCTAATTTGTACCCATCTCAGACCCAGAATACAACTGGGTATGTTGGTGTCCTTTGCACCAGTATTTCTGCCTAAAAAGGAAATGCTCATCTTCCCTATCAGAGACTAAAAGTAATGTTACCCTCAGAAAGAAACAAACAGTGGTGCTCATGTAGCTAAACTGTACCTTGCCCAATTTGGACATACCTTCCCTTCCTAGGAGAAACTTACTTTAGGAGAAGTGAAAGCGGGGCGAGTAAAGTCCTTACCATAGCAGTAGCCTGCCTAGGAAGTTGGGCTATGCTTCCCTTCATGTACAGAGAGTTGGCTCAATATAAGATTAAAAATCTCTTTACTATGTAAATACTTATGAAAGTTTTCTATTGCTACTTAGTTTCAGTGAATTGCTTTCTCCATTTAATATTTAAAATGACCTGTGCAATTAAAAAAGTGCAATGCAAAAAAAATAAAAAAATAAAAATCACAATGTAGATGTTCCCTGAGAGATTAGGTGTGTAACTAACTCCCCTTGATTTCCCTTTGAAAATCTGGCTGTTAAAACACTCAGATCTTTCCTAGTCTAGTGGGGGAAGGGAGAAACAAACTGCTTTCTTCTAACAGCCCTACACTGCTGTGGTTTTACACTTGAAAACCTGGTTTGGCATGATTGTACTCTTTACTTTGGCCAGGCCTTCCGGTCCTTGAGACCCAGATAAGAATCAGGTTTCCTACGAGGTCTCAAAACCTATTCTACTGGAGGTTATCAAGCCAACATGCTGTGTTTACTCAATAGCTTACCCAGAGTATGGTCTTCGCTTATGCCTGCTAAGCTATATTCATGACTTCAACAGCATTTGAAAGACTGTGGGAAAAAGGGTATCAATGTTGGCACTGGAGAAACGGACACAGTTTGCACTTTCATAGCACCTGTTATCTGAGGATCTCAAAGCACTACTGAACCTAACACCAATACCATCAGGCTGACGTTATCGGAGACAAATTCTATTGGAGATAAATTATAGCAGGTTATTACAATAACGAAGAGTTTAAAAACGTCGTTATAGTTGTCAGTTGAAGTCAGACCTTTAATTCTATTTTACAGCCCAAGTCTGTGCTCGTTAAAATCCCCATTGGAAACAGGATGTGTCCCTTAATGTAATGTTTGTTTTGTAACATCTAGCTGTCTTGCTAAATCATTTATTAATGAAACAGGGAGGGACTGGCAAAATCATATTTCATAATACAATCTTTATGCAGCCATCCAATTAGATAGCCCTTGGGGCCATTTATTACTTTCTCAGCCAGATATAGAAAAGAAAAATACATTTAACTGCTGGAATCTTCTCTGGGGTTTCTTTCTCAATACCTGGTATCTGTTTGTCAAAGACAATATTGTCTTGCAGCAATCCACTTGATTAAATAAGCATTCATGCTTTCAACTTTGGATGTGCATGCTCACCATGATGCTCAAACTGTGAGAATAAAACGTCGTTTCTGCTGACAATCAGACAAACACCAGGTAGGGGAGACCACAAGTGTGTTTATGGAGCCTACTGAACAATTATTTTGTTCTGAAATTTTCTATTTGATTTTAAAGAAATAGATCATTTAAACTAGAGAACATTCTTACCAATATTTATCTATATGAAAATATATATATATATATATATATATATAATCTCACAAATCCTACATTTGAAGAACATGACAGTTGCAAAATCAAGCATTCAGAAGCCAGGAAGTACTGGAAATAAGGTTGTCTTTGCTGTCTTAATTTGGCCCCCTTGTCGTATGCATTACGATACAGTCTTTAATTAAATGATCACATACTAGATTTTCCACAGACCCCCTTGGCACATTCAGTACACAGAACAGTTGGTGCTCACATAAGGAGAAGCTATTCAATATTTTGTTTTCTCCTCATTGTGCAATGTGTGTCCCAGGATTTATTTATTGCACACTGGTTAAACCCCCTGTACTGAAGATAGAATTATTAAGAGGCCTCATTGCCTCTTTAGGTCCCTCAGGTAAACGTTTGGGCACCACTATATGCTCAAAATCACAGCTCAGCTGCCACCTAATGCTGTAGGTGTCTACTGTCTCCTAGGCGCCTTTGGGTCTGCCTACACTACAGATGCCACAGCACTGTACTCTAGTCATTTGCTACCAAGACAGAAGTGGATTTTCCATCACTGTAGTAAATCCACCCCTTGAGAGGCAGTAGCTAGGTTCAGAAGTATTCTTCTGTTGCCCTAGTGTTGTCTATACCGGGGCTTAGGCCAGTTTAACTACTGTTCTCAGGAGTATGGACTTTTCACACCCCTGACTGACATAGCTAGGTTGACCTAATTTTTAGGTGCAGGCAAGGCCTAAGCTTCTACCAGCAGGTATATGCAAAGCCATCTAGGTCCTGCCACTGCTCCCCAGCCAATGAGCTGCTTGGAGCCTTTGCTCATGCCTAAGCCCTGATGGGATTCTCAACATCAGCCGTTCCCAGCCTTACCTGCAGGGCCTGATTCACTAGGCATGCTCTGAGCACACTTAGCTTGCACAAAGGACAGCAAGGGTGAGCACATGAGGAATTGTTGGGCTGACTAGCTGGCTGTGTCCCAGAATACTCAATAGCTCTGTGGTTAGGGCACTCACCTGGGAGACCCAACTTCAGATCTATGCTTTGTAGCTGGGACTTCAACCCCAATCTCCCACATCCCAAGTGATTTCCCCAATCAGCAAGCTATTTGATAATCTGGGAGGGATCTTGCTCAGTCTCTTATGTTGAAGCTGTTCTGCTTTGTATAACTAGTTAAATATTTATTGGCATGAGGGATTTGAACCAGGCTCACCCATATCCCCAATGAATGCCTGAGCCACCAGGCTATAGAGCTAGTTTCTTGCTTGCCTTTTCTCTCTCTGGCCTACTGTATATTTAATTATTTAATAGAAAGCGTAACAGATCCAACAGGAGAGACTGAGAAAGCTCCACCTTCGTGTTGCCAATAGCTTGGGGAATAGGGCACGGAGGGAGCAGACTTGGATCACATACCTGTACCATATCAGACAGAACAGAGATTTGAATCTGAGTCTCCAGCCCACAGGAGTGCCTTAACTGCTGGGTTATTGGATATGAGTATATATGTCTCTTTTGAGAGAAAGGGCTGATCTGATTTAGGCATCTACTTCCAGGAGAGGGTTCATGCCTGAGAATCCTGAGCAGAGATAGGTGCCTCCCTTCAGCCTGTAATGCAAATAATTAATAAGTACCTTTGTGAATCTGTGCTTTCTGCATTTCATGCCCTGCTACCTTTGGCGGCTCCTTGTTTAGTTTGCTGGTTTCTGAAAATCCCTATTTTAGGCACCTAACGCTTCCAATGCTTTATAGGGGGAACCTGGGCACCTAATTTGGGGCTGTGCATTTCAGTGGACAGCAGGGCACCTAGAATTAAGTGATCCAAGGGTCACCATTGCAACACCTAAGTAACTTGTAGATTTAGCCCGAAGTTTCTTTTGAAAATCCCACCCAACAAAAAGAAATGGAAATGCACATGTATATAATGGATATGTGTGATTGTATCCCTCTCCTCCACACCCTTCCTATATTGTCTTTTTAGATTGCAGGGTCTTTGTGTAGGGGAATTTTTTAATATATGTTTTTACATTGCCTAGCACAATAGGACCCAATTTTACTGGGACTTGTGGGACCTACAATATATAGATATGACACTACTTGCAAATGGTCAGCCAGTCCAGTTACTGAAATCAGGAATTTGCTGTTGATTTCAAGTAATTGTCAGGCCCTACATGGTTATTGACTGTGATTCCTAGAACTGGTAAAAAATTCATGCAGATCAACAAAATACATTGCTATTGCTGATGTGAAAATGTATGTATTGACTGGTTCTTAGAACATATGTAAATTAGAGCAGATTGACAGGATAGTTTCTGAACAGGCTGTGGGCAACATGCTACTTCCCATTACAGGAAAATCATGACTCATCCCTTTGACTTTTCAAAGCCTCTTAGGTAGATCTTAAATGTTGTCTGTTGAGCACAACCTCCCTCCTGTGAAAGAGCCAAAAAGGAATTTATTTTCCCACAGCATATATATATTTGCTATGCTCAGAGATTGATTTCTCAGCCTTCTTGGTGCGCTTTTCCAAGTCTCAGAAGCAGAATGATAGTAAAATAACTAAGATAAAAAGGCTTCTTGATTTCCATCCAGCCCCTAGATCTTTATAAAATATCAATATTTACTGTATTTAAATGAATTAAAGGCTCAAATTTGCCCAGGCATAATGTAAGCTGCTCGTACTGCTTTCCATTAAAAATACACATGCATGAATATGGGATATTATAACTCAATATACTCTTCATCAATAATTCTCATGTGGAAAGAAGGCAGCCACAAATGGTTCAGTTATGTTATGTTTGAATAGTGGGAAGGAGGTAAGAGAAGGAGCATTTGTGTAACTACTGTGATCTTTGGTCAACATTTTAAAACTTGGATGCCTACAATTCCTTTGCGAATCTGAATGTGTCACAAATATTAATGAATTTATTTTCACAATATCCCATTACACAAGGGCTTATTATTATTCCCATTTTACAGATAGGGAATTGATGCACAGAGAGATTTAAGGTAAAAAATATTCATTAATTTTGGGTATCTAGTTTGATAGGTCTAGGACCTGATTTTTCTGAATACATGATATAGCACTTTATATGTTGTAGGCACAGCTCCCATTGATTTCAGTTGTTGTTGTGAGTGCTCAGCACTTCTGCAAATCAGGCCCCAGGGTTTCAAGTCAGACACCCAGAAAATGAGGTGTACAGTTAGTGACTGCCTCTGAAAAGTTTGGTTTAAGTGACTTCAATAGCATCACATGGGAACTCTGTCAGAGATAGAATCCAAGTCTCCAGAGCAGCATTCAACTGTCTTAACCACAAGGCCAGCTTTTCTTTTCCTATAATCCTTCACCTCATTCACGATACAACTTCCACACTGTAAAAAAATTCCTACACAACCCTGATTCATCCCCAGATCAGATTAATCCTGTACAGGGAATGAGGCAGAGCGCCTGTGGAAAAAAAAATAGTGTGTGATCATGTAATTAAAGATTGTATCATACTATATACACATAAGGGGGCCAAATTAAGGTGTCACAAGCAAGTTCAATTCCAGCATTTCTTAAGTTCTGAATGCGGGCGGGACTCCAGGGGGCACCAGAACTGGTCCCATGGAATCTGCTAAGGGGAGAAAAGTTCCGGGAGCCGTGCATGGTGGCATGCACTCACCTATAGTGGAATGGACATGAGCAATCACTCCAAGAAGAAAATGTAGTTACTTCATATTCATTATAGCTGTTGTGTGTGGGGGGGGAGGGATGTATTTGGAGGAAAGAAGAGTTGCAGAGAGAGCCAGCCTTCAACTATTTGTCTGGCTATAGAACAATCAGGAATTTTAAAATATATTAGGAACAAAAGAAATCCTAGGAACGTTACAGGCTTATTACTAGATGGTGATGGTAACACTGTGAATAACAATGCAAAAAAAGCAGCAGTGTTCAATAACTATTTGTTCTGTATTTCGGAAAGAAACAGGATGATATATTTATGTCACATGAGGATGATGAAGAACTTGCTTGTCCTTTAGTAACTGAAGCCAGGTCTACACTACAAACTTTTGCTGGCATAACTATGTCAGTGTGATGTGTGTGATCCCTGATTGACATAGCTGTGCTGACAAACACCCCGAATATAGATGCAATTACACCACCCAAATTGCGCTTTTGCCAGTATAGCTTGTTTCACTCTAGGAAGCTGGAATACATTGTCACAGCAAAAGTACAGTTTTGCCTGTATAAACTACATCCTCACCAGGAGCCCTTGGCCAGTATACTGTTACAGCTATACCACCAAAGTGCTCCTAGTGTAGACTTGGCCAAAAGAGGATCAAAACAGCATCAGCAAGGGAGAACTATTTTAAAATCATCACGCCTAAATAACTTGCATCTAAGAATCCTAAAGGTATGCCACCCAACATGACTTCCATGGCAAGTGATAATGTGGACAACACTTGGAAAGCAAAAAATAGGGTGATCTAGAGAAACATAATGCAGAACAATAGAGAAAGAAGGCAAATTCATCAACACGATACTTAGAAACCTGAACAGACCAACACGCAACTGAAATAAATGGTGGAAACCGGTGGATGCCCTATGTACTTGAGGGTGCGGGAGGATAAAGAAAGAAGAATCCTAAAAGAGATGGCTGAAGAGATCTCTGGTGCACTGGGATGGTTAATTTTTAATACATCTTGGAATACTGGGGAAATTCCAGAAGACTGGAAGAGTATTAATATTGTGCCAATATTTAAAAAGGACAAATGAAGTGACCTAGGTAAGTACAGACCATTTAGCTGACATCAATCCCAGATCAAATAATGGAAAAGCTGATACAAGATTTGATTAATAAAGAATTAAAGGATAGAAATACAATTAATGCTACTCAACATGGTGCTTGAAAATAAGTCTTATTAAACAAACTGCATTGTATTCATTGATGAGATTACAGGTTTGATTGATAAAGGAAACTGCATAGATATAATATACTTAAACTCTCCTACTAAAAATGTAGCACTATACAGTATCGATAAAACACACGTCAAATGTATTAAGAACTGGCTAACTGACAGATGCCAAAAATAGTTGTCCATGTGAAATCATCGAGTGGGGGTGTTTCTAGTGGCATTCTGAGAGGATTGGTACTAGGCTCAATGCTATTCAACATTTTCATCAATATAATACAGGAAATAAATATAACCAACCATGGCTGATAAAATTTGTGGATGACACACATACTGATGAAGTGGTAAATGATGAGGACAGGAGAGTCATACAGAGTAATTTGGATCACTTGGTAGACAGGGCCCATTTACACAAAATGCATTTTAATGCAACTGAAGTGGTATTAAGTTATACAACTAAGAATCAAGTTTGGATTCCTTTCTGGAAGATATGCTTAACAAAATACAAGTTTTGCATTAATCAAACACCATTGGGTTCAATATAGGGGTAAATGTGTGAAATTTAATGGCCTTTGATATAGAGGTCAGCCTAGATCTCATACTGGTTCCTTTTGGCCTTAAACTCTATGAATTTATTCTCATACTCTCAGAAGGAATCTGCTTATATGGTAAAGTCTCCATGCTTTTTTGTTGCCACAGCTTGCCACAGGCAAGTCTGCAAAGATAGCCACCTGAGGTCAATATATTAACTCTTACATCACTTAGGGGGAGATGAGAGCTTCAGCCTCAAATCCTAAACCAAGGATAGCCCTGAACTACTTCCTCAACACTACTTCCTTCCCCTCTGTGGGAGTGTCCCACTTCAATTACCAGGAAGTGCAGCTATCCAGGAATCACTTATTGGAATAACTGTTAACATTAAGCCCTCTGTTGTGTTTTATTTTTAAGAATTCATTTCAAATTATTCTATTACCATCCCTGTCAGGATTTGTTTTGGGCTAACTACTGTTTGGAGGACAACTCTGCTGCCTTCTGCAACCTGTGTGGGCTGGCCAGAGTTTCTAAAGGTTTGTCCACATATGAATTTATATTTAGTTAAATCAGTCATTTGTTGGTACAACTCCATGTGAACACTCATTTTAAGAGTGGCTTATCTCAATTTAGCTTAAACCTGTGCCTAATGGACTTAAACTATACCAAAAGACTGGTTTTCATTAAGTGTCTACTCATCCTTTTGCAGGGCTTTAACCAAATCATTTTAAAATCACACCCTAAGTGAAACCAGTACAACTCTGGGCGCAAACAAGCCCAGTCTAACAACTGCAATAAGATCCCAATTTCCTGTGGTCCTTCAGCCATGCAATGTTTTTAATGCAAGCTCTCCAGTGGGGTGAAGTGCTGCCACAGTCAACCCCAAGGCTGGAATTTATGCAGGTATCAAGGAATATATATAGCAACAGGCAGTCCTTTCTTTGCCTACAGCTTGGCAGGCAGCAAGCAGCATGTTCTGGATGATGCCCCCAGAACAAAGGGGATGGAATGCTGAAATCAGAAGGTTCCATGGTAGTTGGGGATGACAGTTAGGGGGTGGCTCCCCCTGGCGGAAGAACCCCAGTGGGAGGGAGTGGGCAGGTTCCTCTGCAGGAAACAAGCTGCTGCCACGCTTAGGTTGCCAGGCGGCAGCCAGTGCCAGTGTTCTGTAACCAGGGGTCGGGGTGCAGAGCCAGTGTTCTGTTACCAGGGGGGTACAGAGCCAGTGTTCTGTTACCAGGGCTAAGGGTTTCCCTTCGTTTCTTTTCATTTCTGTGAGAAAGTTCAGGAAGGAGAAACACGGGGGGTTATTTCACAACAGCCAATCTTCTCTCCATGGTGTGAGGAATAAATGCTGCCAAAGAGCTACAGGAAAATACCCGCAAGTGAATATGGATCCGGATTCAGGTTTCAACCACACTTCCTGCCTTCAGGCTTCCGCATGGCATCCAATGGTAGGTTACTTGCCAGGTGTCCGTTCCCACTGTGGCCAATCATTTGTGCCTTCTGCCTCCGTGAGGGTATAACCCCCTTGGACACTTACATGGAAATAGCGAATGGCATGGCAACTTAAAATTAGACTATGCAACCTAAACACTGGGCAATTGTCTTTAGGTATAAAGCTTTCGATACCAGAGCCACATATTTAGAGTTTCCATATTAGAGTTTGTAGGAAAATGGCAAGGTTTTTTTTTGCCAAAAAAAATAAATTGCAAATTTTCCCTACTTTCTGCCTTTTTGTTTCAGCAGACATTTTTTGACTAGCTTTATTGTACAAGAGTCATGTTAGAGGGACTTGCTTTAATAGACTGTCCAGTTAACAATTGGTTTCTAAGTTAAGGTACAGCAATACCAGATCCACTTAGTGGCAGATTATTAAATCTCCAGATCTTTAAATAATGTTGTCCCAGTATCCTGATCTCTCCCATCCAAACAATAATACTTACCTGTGTGTGGAAGGTAGGGTTAGTTTATCTTTTAGCACCTATTGCTAAAGTAGGCTTTAAAAAAAAATTAGTTTAGGCCCCAGTGCTGCAATTTATTGTGAGCAGGTACAGCAGTCCAGCTACATGCAACAAGTAAAATTCATCCCATAATGCAATTAAAAGGAATTATTCCTATAAAGTATCATTGCTTTCTCCTCCATTTTTTTCCTTGTGACTTTCACACATTTGGATCTTACCGCGTTCAAGGTATATATCCACTGTATGCTAAACAGAGAAAATAATTTGCAAGTTATTTGAACTGTTTTTGAAACTTACATGTTGATACATGAAAGACTACTGCACAAATTTAAACCGCAACAAAATGGAAAAAGCCAAAAATTTCTAAGTTAAGGGCAACATCAACTCTATCCTATTCTGGAAAGCATCATATTGATTAACCGTTTCTCAGGTATTTACTGGTTTGTATCACCATCAGATTTCACTTGTTTGAATTTTTAACCTACTATGGTTAAAAGTAGTATTTGTAGTACTTGATTACTATAAAGGACAAATGTATTGGAGTGACTGTCCTACCAGTTTCTTTACTTTGTGCATTATCCATGTCAGTTAGTTAAACCTTTTACAGGTAAGTGCCCCCACTGAGTTCAATGAGCCTACTTATGGGCATAAAGAGCATGCCTACATTGCAAAAAGAGAGACCTGCAGCAGTGAATTCCAGAGCCTGGGTCAACTGACTTGGGCTTGCTAGGCTAGCATTATAAGGCTAAAAATATCAGTATAAGACATTTGGGCTTGGGCTGCAGGCTGGGGTCTGAAACCTGGCGAGAAGAGTGGGTCCCAGAACCTGGGCTCCAGCCTGAGCCTGAATGTCTACATTGCTAGTTTTAGTCCTGTAGGGGGCCGACCGAGTCAGCTGACCCACTCCTAGACTCCCAGTCCTACTGCAGCTTTTTAATTTTTTTTTAAACTGTGTAGAACTACCCAAACAGATACCCTGTCATTCACATGGGTCAATATTTACAGGATTGGGATCTTTGTTTACATGAGTCTTTGGCATAGCAACAGTACATTTTAAACAACAAAACAGCATTTTAAAAAATATAACAAACTTTAAAATTGTCAGGACTCAAAGCAAAGTGCAGTACTCAAAACTGCATTTAACTCGTTTTTGCTTTGACAGTGTTAACATTTTTCTCCCAGTCCAAGTTTATAAAAATACACAATAAATGTGTTTTTAGAGCCCCCCCCCCTCTTATATCGGAAAAAACCTCCTGAAGTTACGCCAGTTTTCTACATGAGACTGCAGGCCACATACCGTGTGTATTAAATATCCACCCGGAAAGCAGTTCCTACTAAGTGTGCAAGGAGCAACTTTCAATAGGTAAACGTCGGGGTTCAGTTTCAATCCCATTTACAAGCCCGCCGATCACACAAATCCCAATTTATAAATGAACTGGATCGATTTGTTTTCTCCTGGGTATTGAAGCTCGCTTGGAAATATCCCGGGCCAAATCCCCCGAGCTCCGCTCCCAAATCCGATTTTATTGCCACTAGCAAAAATACAGAACAACTCCCGCCCAAAATACCAAGAAACCCCCCAAAACCCTTTACTCCCCCCCCCGAAGCGGGGGGCGCGGGAACATCTGCCAGGACGGGCGGAAAATGTTTTGGGGGGCCCGGCCGGCCCCGGGGACGCGGGCCACAGGCTGGAGCGGGCCGCGCCGGGCCGGGTCCCCAGCCGCTCCCCTCTCCCCGGGCCGCGCTGAGCGGCTTTGAGCCCCGAGCGGAATTTTACGGCCGAGCCGGAGCGCAGGAGGAGGCGGCGGCAGCAGCAGGAGGAGCCGCCGCGGCCGCCCGCCGCCGCCCTCCTGTTCGTCCTCCCCGGCAACGGCGGCGCCGAGTCCCGGGCCCGCTCCGCTGCCGACGGCCCCGGGCGCTTGGCCTGAGGAGCGGCGCAGGCAGCGGCGGCGGCGTCTCCCTTCCGCATTTTCCTGGGTCTCTCTCGGGCAGTGACGTGACGTGCTGACGGCGGGCCCGGCCCGGGGAGCTTGGCCGCTTCCACTCAGCTCCGAGCTCGGCCCCTCCCTCCCCTCCCGCCCGCCCCGCCGCAGCCACCGCCGCCGAGCTCGGCCCAGTCGCGCTGCGAGAGGCCGCCCCGAGCCGAGCCGAGCGCCGCCGCCCGCCAGCCCGTACGGTAAGCAGCGCGGCCCGGGCCTTCTCCTCCCCGTGCCCGCGCCAGGCCGCGGCGCCGCAGTGCAGGCCCGGAGGAGGCCTCAGCTAGGCCGCGGCGGGGCTCCGGCAGGAGCGGGCCGCAGGGCCGCGAGCAGGGCCCTCGGAGCGCGGCGGACGCGGCGGGCCGGGGCTTGCGGGGAGCGGGGCCGGGGCCGGGCCGGGCCGGGGGCGGTGGGGACAGGCGCTGCTAGGCCGCGGGCTCGGCCGAGGGGGGCTCGCGGACTGTCTGGAGGAGGAGACAAGATGGCGGCGGGGGACAGAGGCTGCGAGAGGCGGGGGCAGGGCGCCCGCCGCCATCTTGAATTAATCGCTCGCCCGCGCCAGGTTTCCCGGGACGGGCCGTGCCGGGCCTCCCGCTCCTCGGCCGCGCTCGCCACGGCCTCCCCCCACCCCGCGGCTGTGTGACAGGGGCTGGCGCTGTGCGCCCGGGCGGCTTCCTGCGATGCCCCCCCGCCGCGAGACGGACCGGACGGGCGCCCTGCTCTGCCCGCCACAGCGCGTCCGCCCGCCACGCTCGGGAGGGGGCAGGGCAGGGCGCGCCGCTTGGCTCTGCCCGACCCAGACACACCCCTCCCCCCTGGCGGTGCCTTGAGCGCGGCAACGCTGGTTTGTAACAGCCGCGAGGGGCCCCCTGGACGCCGCTCCCTGCCCAGCTCAGCCACGGGGCTGTGTGGGGAAGCGGCTCCCTTCCCTGACCGGAAGGGCTACCAGCCCCGCCTGGCGGGCCATGAGTTCCCCCTCCCACCCCCATGTGTCTGTAGAGCCCCCCTCCCTGAAGAGTTTCGAAGAGACCCTCGGGGCAAAATATTTACCCGATGTAGGCCCTCTTAAAATCAGCACGGGCACTGTCTGACGCTCTTAATCCAGAGGAAACGTCCTTTTGCCCCCCCCCGTTTGCAAATCCAACATGACTAGAGCCTGAATGCGGGCCACAGGGAAACCTATGCTGGTTTTACTGTCCAAATTGAGGGAGATGCAGGAAAAGAAGCAAACAGCTAAATGGTTAAGTGACCAAATTTGGAACTTTTTTTTAACAGTCAGACTTATTTCTAAAGTGGACAACTTGTTCTATAAAGGTGTAATTTTGAACACAATTCTCCCTTCGTGTGTGTGTTACATTCTCAATGATCAAGTCAGGTGGGCAAACCTGGACTGGTTACAGCCCAGTAATAAGTTGTGTGTAGGCTACCCATCAATGACCTCATGAGCAGGCTAATGCTTTAGCTAACTTTCTAGTGTAGACCAGGCCTTAGTCTTCTTCCCTCTTGCTTCCTTTGGAAAGGTGTTGGGTGAGGGAATTTGCATGCTTCAGTGATGTATTACACTCTCACTCTCTCCTGCATGCACGCTCTCTCTCTGTTCATTCCTTTCGTGAATGATTGTATTTAAGGTCAGAGTTATGGAGAAAGATGTAAATAACATTCGGGAAATTAAGCGTTTTCTTTTGTAGGGTTCTTTTATTGAATTGCTAAAATTATAATATTTTTATTCCAAATATATTTATTCATACTTTTCCTCATATCTGAGGAAATTTACCTTGATTTCCATTAATATTCCCCGAATAAAGTTCTATTGCTTATATAAGCAGATATCTAGCATCAGGACCTTAAAGTGTATTAAAGCAAATCTTATTTGTTTCAGTAGAGGCTAGTTTTAAAAAAACTCAGTAAAACAGAAGTTTTACAAGTTACAAGTGGTAGAAACTCTATCCTTGATTCACCCCACTAACTCTTAAAAATCCTCTCGTTTGGAAAGCTTTCTCAGAGGACTACAATCAACATTTGCAGATTGTAAGCCTTTCCTTTGCAGAAATCCTGATCTTAATGGTTGAACATGAAGAGTATGCAAACCAATGCAGTGCTGTCTTTCTGAATTTGCAGATGGACACCTCTAGCACCTCTCGTGAGGTATCTTTGCAAGCTGCATCAGGGTGAGAACTGATTAGAGACTTGTCAGTTTTGCTGCTGCTACTCAAAAGCTGTGGGCAGCCTTGAATAATTACAAGAATCAGGTCAGTTTCACTCTGCTGGAACTTAGAGCAGGAGTAGAGGCAGGCACAGGAGCTATTCACAGGGAAGAAGGACTCAAAAGGAGAAGCTGAATAATGGAGACCTCCCTCTGCAGCAGCCAGACATTTGAGGGAAGGATAGGATAACAGATGGATAACAGCCATGACACAGGCAAAGAGGCCATGGGGTCAGAGCAGGGAACAGAGAGCGTGAATGTTCCTTCTTCCAGTAGCCGTGGGAGTTAGGGCTTCAATGTCATTAGATTCTGAATGATCAAAGGTTAATATATATGACATGGTGGAGCACTTGAGTAGGGTCCAGAAAAAGTACTTCTACTTGCCATTGCCTGGGGACAGAGCAGGTCACTCCATCGGTTTTGTCAGTTTTTGGCTAGCAGGTTTAGTTCTTGCGACTAGTTCTCTGATTCATGCCCACAGCTCTTGTAAATGTATGAGGAGGATGCATGGAGAGGTGTGTGAGACAGGGTAATTAGAAAAGAAAAGTGGCAGGGGTGTAGTATGAGAAAATATAAGGAAGATGGTAGAGAACATTATATAGGGAAAGAAGGAGAGATCCAAATGGGTGGAGAAAGAGAAAAGGAAAAGAAGCAATCAAAGAAAGGCAGGTAATGCAAGAAAAGATACTATTATAGGAAAGAAATTCTTAGTAGATGTAATAGGCCTGAACTTTTTTTAATTGCTAAAACTAAAGAGGTTTGAGACTGGTGGTAAATGACTATCTTAGAATATCTGAGGTTCTAGAGTTCTTGTTTTTCTGGGTTAACAAAAACTGACGACAAATTGTGATCTTTCCCAGATCCAAAGCTAAAAGAGTTTCTTTCTAGTGATTATTTGGGGTCCTAGTTCTGTGGAGAGATCTGCTTTGGCAGACCCATACATCAATGCAGAGTGCCATTGATGTAATATCTTAACGTTCAAAATGGCCTGATTGATGTCAACAGAACTCTATAGCAAACTGTCAATGCTGATCCCTTTTCAGGATCAGGAGCCTTTAGCTGGACTTCTGCAAGTAACAAAGGGGTCCATGAAAAAAAAGTATCTTTTGTACATCAGACTGCAGCTGCTGTTCCCGTAGTTTAATTTCTGGCTACACTTTTCCTCCAAATTGTTTACATTATTTTTCATCAACAGGAGGGTTTGTTAGTTGGGAGTAGCAGAGGACTAGCTTGTGCGAGGACGGGATTGGAATATATTTACTACTGGCTGGTGTGTGTGCGAGCTTGGGAATGCTTGGTTTTGTTGTTGTTTTTTTTAAAACCCTCCCCCCCCCGGGCTGCCACAAAAAAACTTTATTAATGTGAAGAATGAAAACAAATTGTAGAAGTTTTCAGATAAGGTTTCCACAAAATTTTTCAGCTTCATACATTGTAATAAGGTATTATGGTGATATTTTTGGGGGGGGAGGAGAGGGGGTGTTGGTTGGTTCCTGTCCATCATTGGCAAAAATGTTTGGAGAGAGGAAGACTATATGTCTTCTACCTACTGACATTCTTCCTATTGGAAGAAATCTTCAGGGAGATTCTGTGGCTCTCCCTGGTCCCACATATAAAAACCCTCTAGCTTGGATTAAGTTCAAGGAAATAGTAAGGGTTAGTACTGGTTCTTATTTTGGCTAGAGCAGCGGTTCTCAACCTGTGGGTCGCGACCCCGGCGGGGGTCGAACGACCAAAACACAGGGGTCGCCTAAAGCCATCGGAAAATACATATTTCCGATGGCTTTAGCCGCTGAGAAGTCGCGCTACCATCTGTAGCAGCGCTATTCAGCTGGAACGCACACCGTTATGGATGCGCGTTCCAAACTGAATGCCTGCGCGCATGCGCAGATGTGATTGCATCATCCGTCCGGGGCCTAAGGGGCGGGGGAAGCGGGGGGAACGCTCCACAGTCCATAGCAGCGCATTACGTGTGTCCGGCGCTTGCTGACGTCATCAGTTTTGAAGTAGCCACCAAAATTATTTTTTGGTTTGGGGTCACCGCAATATGAGGAACTGTATTGCGGGGTCACGGCATTAGAAAGGTTGAGAACCACTGGGCTAGAGTGATCTGCTCAACCCTAATTGTAGTGCATATATGCAAGGGGGACAGAGTTAAGGTTGGAGTGGTAACCGTTTAATGAGAATTTCTTAACCTTTTAGTATTTAGATTTTAGGGGCGGAGCGGGTGATTTAAGATCTAATCAAAGAAGTTTTGACACTATCAAACTACAGAGACTGATAGAATTCTAAATTTGTTAATCTTTGAGAACATATGGAATTTTTAGACTAAAAGCAAATAGGTGATGCTTCTCTGGGGAGCCTCTTCATGGTCCCACTCATGAGATTCAAAGTGCCTGTGCCATGGCGGTCTGGAACCTTGTGGCACTGACCATTTTGCACCCTGTGGGAAGTATGATGTGCAAGCCCTAGACACCTTAGTTCATTTCAGAGTGCCAAAGGCTGTGAACATAAGGAAACCCAGAGCTATGTCCATGTTCGTTTTTATTAGACATCAACCTTTACTCACCTTCTCAAGTAGTTTTATAATCATTATTAACTTGAACTCCTCAGCCCATCATCCATCTGGATTGTATAGCTTACCAGTTTCTCATAAGTGGGAATTTGCGGAGTTTTCCCTCTTTGAGGAATACCTCTAGGTATTCACTTTCTCTGCCCTTCTTCCTCAGAATTCTCTATATCTCCTTGGAGTATGAGGTTCAGGAAATAAGAACTGAGGTGGTCCACCTCCCCCTTATTCAAACCCTAATGTTCAGTCACATAAGATGCTGCTTGTGTGGGTCCCAAAGGGTTTGGCTTCCAGGAGGTTAGTAACAGCACAGGCATCTTGTGTGAAAACTTGGCCATACTGAAGTCAGGGGACATTTTGCCATTGACTTCAATGGGGCTAGGATTTCACTTCTTGAATAAGTGTGATATGTGCAGAGGGCACCTCGGAGAACTACAGTTACTGGGAAAGTAACCTTTCTCTTCTTTACTTTTCATAGGCATTGTGACTGATGAGAATTAAAGGCCATGGATGAAGATGGACTTGAACTGCAGCCACATGAGCCAAACACGTTTTTTGATCCATCAGGTCTGACGGGAGATAAAGCATATAAATAAGACCCTTCATGTTAAGCATAAAGCAGATTATAACCAGTCAATTTTCTTTACTGAATGGTTCTGTGCTGTTTTATTTTTATTTTTGGGCTGAATGCTGCACTTGTGAATTTAGTTTTAGTTCTGAACAACGTAACTAGAATGTACTGGCTACAGGATACGCTATGAAATGAGAAGTGTTTGGGGGGTTATGAGAGAGACTCAGAAATAGCTGATCTTATTTATAAAAAAAATTATGGTCTCTTTTAGTTGAATGCTAGGTTTTATGTTGTTCATTTGTCAAAAAAATGCCAATGGCTAGTAAGGAAGTAACAGTTTTCTAGTGCTTATTCAACTTCCCTCTCTCTCTCTGTGTGCGCGTGCGTCTATATGGTCAAAAGTACTAGAATGCTTGTAGTAGATAGATATGTTGTGTATAAACTGAAAACAAATGATAATAATTTACAGACAATACATATCAGTCATGTTCCTTGCGTTACTGTGAATGTTTTAAATGTTGCTGTAATTATATTTTTCAGGATCTGATGCAGCACATATGGATGGAGATCAGATTGTTGTGGAAGTGCAAGAAACCGTATTTGTTTCAGATGTGGTGGACTCAGACATAACTGTGCATAACTTTGTTCCTGATGATCCAGACTCTGTAGTCATCCAAGATGTCATTGAGGATGTTGTTATTGAGGATGTTCAGTGCTCGGATATCATGGAGGAGGCAGATGTGTCTGAAACTGTCATTATTCCTGAACAAGTGCTGGGCACAGAGGTAGCTGATGAAGTTTCTTTAGCACACTGCACTGTTCCAGATGATGTTCTAGCTTCTGACATAACAGCAGCAGCATTATCTATACCAGAACATGTACTGGCAAATGAATCAATGCATGTACCTGAAGTTGGACATGTGGAACATGTGGTTCATGATAATGTTGTAGAAGCAGAAATTGTCACCGATAGTCTGGGAGAAGATGTAGTTTCTGAAGAAGTCTTGGTAGCAGACTGTGCCTCAGAAGCAGTGATTGATGCCAATGGAATCCCCATGCACCACCAAGATGATAAGGGCAACTGTGAAGATTACCTTATGATTTCCTGTAAGTTTATGGTAAAGCAGTAAAAGATAGAGTGAATGACACTGACGGGGGTTTTGTGTGAAATGTTTTTTCCAGAGAGTTTTCTGCCATGCAAAGGTCTCATAATTGGACATAAATATTTTCAGTTATAATTGTGCTCCTGCTGTGGTGGTTTATTTATGAAGCTAATATAGAGAAAGCTGGAAAAAATTACTATCTGATTATTAGAATAAGCCTTTTAAAATAAAATACATATTAGTTTACAGAACAGTATTTTTATATGAATACTTACACTAACAAAGGTGTAAGGTGCCATTTACTTTATAACAACTATAGGAAATAAACCTGGCATTGCTTCAGCATATACATTTATACAAATGCATATGCTGCAAAATTGCTAAGAAAGCAAAAGAATGGTTTCACATTAATGGAAGAGGGACGGCCATAGACCTGCTCTGTGTTTCTGTAGTTTGAAAAATGTCTTGCATCTGAAATATTATCCTTAATGTTTTTGGTGCTTACCTCCTCTTAGCTATATAAATACAGATAGCAATAACTTTTTCCTTTGCTGTTAGAATGTTTGTTTTTTCTCTTGAATAAACCGAACTTGTGAAAGCACACTGTTAGCAAAAAGGACAGCTACTGCTGCACAAATACTGGGAAGCAATCTTGAATTTAAGATTTGTTTTTTGAATTTCTTTAACCCTTTTGTGTCAATAGCATGGTCTATTAGAATTGCAGTATTGAAACAGATGTAACGGGACGGGGATATTACAAGATCATAAAGTTTATTTCTGTGTGAGAAATACCCTTTTGTTCCAGCTAACACTTTAATGATGTAATCTGATTAACATTTTTGGGTCCTATATGATTTATGAAAGTGATGCTATTAAACAGGTTTTTGTCATAGAATCATTGAAATAGAAAGGACATAGTGTCATTTAGCTCATTCACATAGCCATTGCAGGATTATTTGTTTTGTCTAGCTTTTAATGACTCAGATAACTGACTCCATATATTGATTCTTGCTTCATTTCCAGTACAGGTTCTTTGAGTAGTTCATTGTCTGCATGTGTTCTTTGAGTATTTTTTTTAATGGAATTGTCGTTTGTTTTGGCTTAACTATAATATCTTCTGCACACATGGATTTTAATATTTTTTTCTTTTTGCCCTATTATCACTAGATTTCTTAATTCCCTAACATTTGACTTCCTGGTGGCAAATACCCATGTGTAGCTGTGTTTAAATTAATATAGGAATCACCTTCATGGTCCCTAAAACAGATATAACCTAGCCAAGTTAGAAAGCACACTTTTGTACTTCTTAACTATGGAGAGTAATTGACTGAAAACATGCGATAACCTTGGTTCTGTTAAACATGATGAGGTTTTCTTATACTTTGTCAGTTACTTCCTCTTGATAAAAAGTAGATCCAGAGTGGTTCCTCAACTGACTTGATTTTTTACTTTCTTTGCTATTAAATATATGTTAATGTGTTTTAAAATGTTTTAGTAACATATTTGGGCCTTCTAGCTCAGGTCCTTAATTAATATTTTAAAATATATTCCCTTTTTGTTGAAAAGCATATCTGTCTTTTTCCTTTATATTTTGAATTGAAAGTGCAGCTAGAATTTGAGTTAAATTAAAGTTTTCCCCCATTACCTTCTATTGTATTTAAAGCCTGCCTAACAGGTTCTACTTGTTTTGAAGTCAGAAGGTTAGTGCTTCCTCTGGTTAAGTGGAGATTGTTTAATCTGAATAGTCACTTCATTATAGAAAAAAATTAAATGACATTTGAATTCAAATCTCTCCTTGTTACATCTTTAGTGTATGTATTTCTTGGTCTTCAGGCTGAATCTTCTCCCTTCTTCATTTGCACTTGGTACCAGATGGCTTTAAGAGAAGATCACCAATATCAATCCCACCTTTGATTTTTTTTTCCCCAAGTCCCTGAAATCATCCTTGATTCTCTCACGACTTTCTTCAGTTATGTTTATCTAAATTACATTTTGGGCAAATTGGTGAGTAGAATTTTGCAAGGTTGACTTAATCTGAGGTGCCTGCCACCATGGTGTCCAAATGCTGCCAGTACTGATACATAATATAATACATGGACAGTTGCCTATTTTCTTCAGAATACTTTTGTCTGTCTTATTGTGCTCTGTTACTTGAGAGGCAGAATACTACTCTGTACACTTTATGTGAGTCACATTCTTTACTGGAATTCCTAGGCAAGATCACTTGCCACCTTCTTTCTGTCTGTTGGTTCCCTTTCATTGTTTGCCCTTTTCTTGGGTGGGCTACTGTGTGTACCTGGCTTCTTAATCTGATCATCTCATTTTTCAAGATTGGATTAGTTGTTGCTCTGGTGAGAATGGATGGCTAAGAATTGAATGGCTCCACACATAGCTTTTCTTATTTCTTCTTCCTTCTCATTTATGGATTGAACCTGCATTTTCTCTTCTGATGATACCTTTCTTCATGATCAACATTTTGTGTGACTTTCCTTCAGCAATTTCATCTGTTTGAATCATCTTTTTCCCATTAGAAATGGAACCTAGCATGTATAAGAGATTGCCTTGATTTCCTTGGTGTGCATTCCATTTCCAAGATAACACTTCTTACCACTAGTGATGCCCTCTTTTTATGTAGATACTCTGTCTTTGATTGCCCTCAGAAACTTAGTGATTTGTCCTGAACTAGATCATGACTATTTACACCTGACTCAATTCTGCCTTTGATTCACTAAGCAGAGAATGAAAACCACTGCCAACACAGAAAGGATTCCAAGAGTTTTGATAAACCACATTTTTCTTTTTACCCATGCCAGATAAAGTCACTTAAGGAGGACTCTTGATATATCTTGGCCAAAAGGGAACAGATTATAGCCAGACACACATCAACCCAACTTCTCTAGCCATAGTCCTCAATTATGACTTTGAAAGCCATTAGCAAAATGTTAAAAAATGGCCACTGACAGAAAGATGTCATTACCTTAGAGCTGATCATCTAACTGAAATTAAGGTTTCTACATTTCTGATTTTACTCATTTTGTCATAGCAGGAGATATGCAATTAGCTTTTTGTTACCAGACAGGGGCAATAGAAATAGCACCATTAGAAGAAAAGCTGTGCTGGAAGTACTCAGTGTATTTTGTGCAATAAGAATGATAAAATACAAATAATCAATATGAGAAATTTGAAGAGAAGAAGGCTAGTCTTGGAAACTTTGTATTGATCCTATATGCCACAAATCTAAGAAATTATACGATATCAACAGATGTAGCAGACACATTATGTTCACATCCTAATCAGGCCTAGAGTCTGGAAACATTTGATTCATGTGCCAGAACCAGCATTTTCAGTATAGGACTCTTTCAGAACCAAGAGTATTCACAAAGATGCTAACAGTGATTGTATCATTACTTAGGTTTAGAAGGGGCACATTTTTCCCCCTCTTGGATATTTTTATTAAGTCAAGAGCAATGGACCTAGTCAACAGAACCATAATCCATATAACTGCAGTATTGAATATCCATGGTTTTGTAGCAGATATAAAAATATTTTTGTTTTACAGGCTATCTTCATCAACCACCTGGGAGTACAGGGATATTTTCTCTTGAGGAGAATCTTAAAGATGCAAGTCATAATGATAGTTACCCTTGCCCCTCCCCCTCCCCCAAAAAAAAGAAAAGAAAAGAAAAAAGTAACATTTGCTGTCAGACCACTGTCTAATCATAATAATGGTACTGTGCATAACTGTCCTGGGCCAAGAGTGTTTATGAAGTCACTGCATGTTGATCATGAGTTGGAAGACATTAGGAGACATTGGTAAGAGTAGTACTCAAGGACTTCATTTTTACTGTGCTGGGTGGCCATATTATGGGAATTGGAGCTACTTTGCTGCAAAGTCCAAGACAGACTAATGACAGATATCAGTCTTGAGCCTTGGGAAACTCATTCGTGATAGATTTCTATTTCCTGGGATTGAAGGAAGTTCGCAGTGTCATTTTAGCATTGAAGAAATATCAGGAGGTACTGGCATTGTATTGGACACCATTATAACAGTGGAAAAGAAAGTGGACATAAGAAATTTCAGACTACATCAAGAAGTAAAATTGCCATTTCAGTGGAAAGAAAGTCTAGTTTATCAATTGCAATACAAATGAACAGTATAAATATGAGATTGAATGAAATGTCAGATTGGGGAATACAGCCTGTTTAGAGATCTGTTTGAGTATAAACATTAGGGAAGAATGCAGTAACCTTTTGCATTAAGGAAATACAAAACTAAGCAAGTTGTTCTAGAAGCTGTCAAACAATTTACACTATTTTTCTTATTACCTGTGCTAGTGACAATTCATGGCAACGTAACGACAGAACTCGTGTTGTTCTTATTGTTTCAGACTGGCTTCAGAGACCGTGGGCCAGATTCTGATCTGAGTAAAATTGATGTAAATGTGGAATTATTTTTTTGAATTCAAGGGCTGACTTGGTGTGGTATTTATTAAAAAGTAATGCACAGCAGAGCTGTGAAATTGACAAGAATCACAGCCCCTCCACCACTATAAGGGGATGCAGTGGGATGCAGCGTCTACACTGACACTGTGTCACCCTAGCTCTGCTGACAAAAGCCTTACACTTCTCATTGAGATGGTTTTATTTTGTTGAAAAAACAGGGCAGTTTTGTCAGGAGGACATTAATTGTAGTGTGTACACCAGCATTGTTTTGTCAACAAAAGCTGATGTTAGTTGACAAAGCTTTCTAGTGTAGACCAGGCCTTAGCCACTCTTTTATTATCTTTTGGTCTTACTGAGTTATTCTTGTATACGGAGAATATCTAGATATGCTTTAGATTAGGGGTTCTCAGGATTTTTCATGTTGTGGACCACATTAACAGATTCTTTAATGGACCGCTTCTACTTTCAGTCCACCTTAATCTTTCATTTGTGATCACGTAAATTGCTGTAGCAACTATTAGCAGTTGCTTAGGAAAGTAGGTATTTTTTGGCCATTTTTTAAAGTAAACTTAGCAGCTGGAAATGAGAAAAGAACCAGCATTATGTGATCTCTCAGCTCTCTGAAGACCACCCGCAAATACTCTGGACCACAGTTTGGAAACCTCTGCTTTAGAAACAAGTATCTAGTTTCTTAGGGTTTTTGTTTTGCTTTTATTTCTTTTCTTGGAGAAGCAATCTCAACCCACCCTTGTGCTGAAGTAAAGCTCTATCGAGGAATCAAAACATAGCTAGTTCATTTACTAATTTTTTATACAGTTTATCAGTTTTTAGGTAATATTTATTCATGTTACGTCTTACAGCTTTGGAGCAGAGTCATTCTGTCTCTTCTTTGCAATGACATGGGTTGTGATCAGTTGAACAACTGCTCAGTGTATATACTGGGAATTCCACAATCCTTTAGTAAAAACCGGTGAGCATGCATTCTCTGAGAAATTAAATTAACAGATAGGAACACATTTTCCTTTTTTACTTCCAGGAGGGAGAATATAAGAAAATGGCAGCATCCTGTGTTTGGCGCATTCATGGGTAAGACAGGTATGGGGTAGTACCCATGGATAGGTCATGTATATGAATTAAACATTCAAGCATCTAAGAAGCTTCATGTTTTAAACATTGACCAGGTTGATATTTGTAAACCTCATTTTCTCTAACTCAGATTGAGAAGCTGGAAAAATGCAGAAAAAGGTGTGGAAATTTCACTACCTAACCAAAATAACATTTTTAGACTGCACCCTAAAATAAGTAGTTACAAAGATGATACAAAAGCCTCAGTAAACCAGTATAGATAGATAGATTCTTCTCTAGCTCTAGTTGCTTAAGTGTGGCAGGTACCCTATATGTCTTGATCACTAGTCAACCACCCAGCTGTACTGTGGGTAGCAGACGGTGGCCAGTAGCTGCATCCAAACTAGTGTTTCAGTGCATACATGCGTTACACGCAGAGCCAGTTGGAGACGGAAATTGTGTTATTCTTGCTGGGAACTTCGCCCTTGTTTCTGTGTCTCTGTCTCATTTTCTTTTTCTTCTTTCTTTATCTCTGATCTTCTCTTTTACTCTTTTCTCATCCTCTTCCGTTATTTTCCTCCTATTGAACTTATTGTTCTATGCACCATATTTGCTAGTCTTTTCCTCTTATGTGCCATGTACCGCTAGTGTGTTAATGCTGCAAGCTCTCCCAGAAATATGTGAGGGAATTTTTCCTCCCGGGGAAAATTTTATCTTATATTTTTACACATACTCACATTTTAAAAATTTGGCATGTTTTGTCTTGTTTCTTAAATAGGATTATTAAAGGATACTTACATTAAATAGATGTCATATTTGAGGTTTTTATATAATGTGAAGGAGAGTCAAGAAACTAATTATAAATTTGTATGTTGAAAGTTGCACAGTTGCCTTAGAATGATGTCTTTCACAAAAATTACTCTCCAGCCTAGGAATACCTTATTTGTTCTCTGTATGAGAAGGAACCAAGTTTCTGATTCATCATCCAGAAACCTTCTATTCTACAAATGTTATTAAAAAAATGCAACAGATCCTACAATTAGAGGTTTAGTTTTTAAAAAAGGAAAACTAAAAAATAATCCCTGCCTAACATTGTATTCTGGGCTTTAGAACATCAGTTGTCTTTTCCCTTGTTAAAGACTTGTTCCTGCATCCATTTAAGTCAGTGGAAGACTTCCCATTGGCTTCAGTGGTGCAGTATCAAGCTTTATCAATGAGAAAGCACTGCCTACACGATTGACAGTGCTGATAGCCAAGCCATAAGAGAGTAAGTAACTTCTACAGAAGGAACACAACAAAAAGTATACTTGAGGAATGATAGCAAAACATTTTTCCCCTCATGCCAGATTTCCATTTATGTTTGGGGTCTTATGTATATTCCAAGGAATTTATAAAAGTGCATCCAGGTAGCTGAGAACACCTGTAAGGTTGCATTTTCAGAGAGATCTGAAATAACACATCATCATAATGTCTTGCCTTTTCCACCAGTTTAAAAGGTTCTGAGTTTCAGTTACAGCTATTTTAACCAGGACATTATCTCATGATCTAGGATCTTTTTTCTACAGGCATTTCAGGTAGTACTATAGGTTTCCTTGGGACTTTGGAAGCAATGTATTGTGCAGTGTTCATTCATCATTCACTTGAAAAAAGCATTTGGTGTATTCCTGCTGCCATTTCTAGTTCTGGGACGAGTAGATTTAAAGAGCATTTTTAATATTTTGTAATGTAAGATAATGCATAATATTCTCTGCAAATAGTGATAGCTACCAATTTACATTCCTTGTTGAGAAATGTTACGTATGTGTAAATGTATGTATAGTATGTATGAGACACAATACATGCTTGTGTATGTGTGGTATAAAGGTTTTATGTTGACATGATTGCAAAATAATAACACCTAGTTCTTGTATAGTGCTCTGTATCAGTAGATCTCAAAGTGATTTACAAGGGTGGTCAGAATGATGCTCAGGCTGGCTGCATTATTCATTGGTGGCAAAACCATGACCAATTAATGCACATCATTCCACATGAGTGCCAATAAAACTTTTATACTATGTCATCACATACTCTGTATATGCCACATGTTATAGAAAGCTATTAGAACATTTTTAGAGTTTTAAAATATTTTATTGGTCATGCTTTACCTTTTCCTCTAAATTTGGTGCCTTTTGTTACATGAGTCCAAACTATGTATGACTTTGAAGGAGCCATAAAAACCTCAAAAAAAACCCTAAAGTAACTATTATATGTAATGTAATATATTGTAAGTCCAATGCTTTGGACTCTTATCAGTGCTAGGAAGAAAATGCTGGGTCCTGTTGGAAAGGGGAAATCCCTGTTGGGTTGTGAGATAGTGGACTTTGTAAGTCTGTGAAAATGTAATATTTTGGGATAAAAGTCCACATTTGGGCAAAGGAACTTTTTTGGTATATGTTTTTAAAAGATATCAGATTTCTGAAGCTGCTTATGAGGTTGCACTGTTAGAATTAGTACCGGGAAGGTGGCTTAGTGGGCAGAGAGCCAGTTAGCCACTCAAAAGATGCATGAAAAATTAATTTAGCACATACATATCATCTCCATAGCGTATGGGTGTACTTTATTTTCACTCTGCTGCTTGGAGGAAGTCTGTTGAGGAGCAGCAATGGAACAGGCACAATATTCTTTTAACGGATTGTTTTGCAATGAATTCAAAATAGTAGTGGGGAGTAGATATAGGACTGTAATACTACATACAGTTTAAATTCCTTTCTGTAGGGAAGTTGATAGGAATTCATGGAATCAGAATTTGCCAATGTTAGAATGGCAATTCATTAGTTTGAAACTGAGTTTGGTCCCTTCTGTTATGAGCAAGCTGGGTCTGGGATTTCTTAAAATATATGTCACTCAGCTTCTGGATGAGTGGGGAAAGACAGACCTTATGGTTTTTGTGTAGTTAAACCCCTTTCTAGCCAACTAAAGGTGCGCTATTGACAGGCTTAGAAGGGAGCTAGGTCTGGTTCTCAGCTGAAGGGACATCTGTAATATGAGGGACATGTGAGAGGAGTAAAGGACAACTCTTGGTGAGAAGGGATTAATAGCTTGTTGGATGTGTGTGTGGAAGGGAGAAAGCAGTTAAAATAGAAGGAGTGTATGAACCTGTGCTGTAGAAAAAGTGCTAGTATACTCCCGTTTTACCGCAGTTTGCTATTTTGGGGTATTTTCTGATGGTTGTCGTTCATCTTCCCCTCTTTGTTCCAAATTGTGGTAGTGGTTCTCTGTATTAGGTCAAGGAAGGGCAACCTAGAGAAGCCATGAAGCAGCTATGTATTTTCTGTCAATTACTGCCTTCATCACCAGTGTATTTTGCCTAGCTTGGGTGGAAAAGGACATAAAAGCTGTCCTTTGTTTCAGCAAGGAATCCAAGAATTCTGTTGCCTTTTTTTTTTTTTTTTTGGATAGAGTGATGCAGCTTATCACTTTTATCTTTTCTAGAAGATGAAAATCTTGCATCTTGGATTTGCTATCTTTTTTTTTTTTAAAGGAATTTGAAGCAGTTCTTTTTTGTGGATTCATTCACTGCTTTGTCAAGCCAGTTAATATGTTTTCATTTTTAACTCTTTTCAAATTGAAATAATAAAGTGAATCCTCTCATTTGCAGCTGTTTGTATAGATTGTGTGATCTCATCATAATTTGTCTTTGTAGTGGATGATACTGGGAAAATGGAACATGAAGGTTCTGCTGAAATAACCATGGAAGCAGAGTCAGAAAGTGATCCGTGTAAGGTGGACAGCATTTGTCCAGAAGTCATCAAAGTCTATATCTTCAAAGCTGATCCTGGAGAAGATGATTTAGGTAAAGCAGTTTGGTCATTTTAGAATACTCTAACCTGGCTTCTGAAATCCTATAAATTCTAAGACTATTGTTTCTCTCAACTCATTTGTGAAGAGCCATGGATTCTAAATGTTAGAGAATAAACATTTATTTTTCAGTTTAGAATGTAATTTGGTAGAAATGTACTTTAAAAAAACCACTTTTACTCTGGTCTTCTTAATTAGGAGGCACAGTAGACATTGTGGAGAGTGAACCTGAGAATGATCATGGAGTGGGCCTACTTGATCAAAATAGCAGTGTTCGTATTCCAAGGGAAAAAATGGTTTACATGACTGTAAATGATTCTCAGCCTGAAGATGAAGATTTAAGTAAGTAGGTGGCCTTTATTTGGGGACTGGGTTTTTATTTTCAGTGATGTGAAATTAAGAATAAACAACATTAATAATTTCTTTTTCTCTTAGATGTTGCAGAGATTGCTGATGAGGTTTACATGGAAGTGATTGTAGGGGAGGAAGATGCAGCAGTGGCCCATGAACAGCAACTAGATGACACTGAAATTAAAACTTTTATGCCCATAGCTTGGGCAGCAGCTTATGGTAAGGTCCATGTACAATGACTTCTTCAAGACTGGGATTGATGGTAACAAGTATCTGCAAAAGCATTTACATTCAGAAAGTCTCATTGGCATTATGTGTCCTAAAGTTCCAAAATGCTGTCAGCCATAAAACTAAACAGATTCCTGAAAAGGAAGATGAAACTTATAAAGCAAATTTCTTTTTATTTCCATTTTAACAGACATTTCCTTCATATAAATAATGTAGAAGGAAATACAGCAGGAAGTAAACAGCTGAAAAATTGTATCTTGAGTACCTCTGACCCTTACAGTTTTTGGGTACAATAAAGGCTGGCTTGGGAATAGAAGGATGAATATTTTTGTCAAAAGTGACAACCAGGAGAATGTAGGGTTCACTTAAATCTTAGCTGAGAAGCAGTGTTAGCATATGACTTTATTATGCACCTGGGTGGGTGCATAAATATGTAGTCTGGTACTTGGAAAATGAAATACTTTTAAAAAGCAAGCACAAAGGGAACATTTACTCTTCTCCCTGTTTACATGGTTCCAGAGCCCCTGGGTACAACTTAGAGTTCCTTTCCAATATTTCAGAATTGTTGTTCTTGCTTATTGGTATCTGGGCACTAGTTGACACCTGAATGACTTTCCTCCTTGTTGGAGTAGATCATTTATGTATTTATGTTAAAGAAGCACTCAGGTATCCTAATTAAGATCAGGGCCCTGTGTCCTAGGTGCAGTCCAAACACATAGTAATAGGTAGTACCTGTCCCAAAGAGTTTACAGTATTATTTAAGGTAAATTGCAACAAGTGGTGTAACAAACTAAAGAATGAAGGAGGGAGAATGAAAGTTACAGTGATAGGAACACATGGCGAAGTAGACTAGCTCTGTGTGTCATGTAAAAAAAAAATCCCTTCTGGATACCTACCTGTCCATTATCAGTTAAAAGTTTCACATAGTCATCACAGTTGAAGTGAGTGTTGAGGAGGGATTTGAGGAACAGGGTAATGACTGTACAGATTAATTTAGAGATGGTAGTTGAGGCTGGCATTATTAGTAGCCTGGAAGAAATGAGGTGGAGTGAGGGTAACACAGTAAGATAGAGAGTAGATAAGTGGGTAGATGCAGTATAGTGTAGGTGTAGTGTGCTTGTATTGTAAAGATGAGGAATCTGATGGGCGAGGTCAGAAAAGGGGAGCAGGAGAAGTCGTGTGGCATGGATGGCATGGGTGTTGCTGGGGCAGGTTGAAGAGGGCTTAGAGGAGATCAGATGAGAAACCTCAAAGTCAATGAAAGGCAAAGGAGGAGAGATGGATGTAATGTTACTAGGGAGGTTTAAAAATATCACATTTTATTAATTTTTCTGCAGCCCTGTGACAAAGTCCAGTGGCACTACTGCTTTCCATTCTATCAAGTTGGGAAAACAGTTTCCTGTATTTGAGAACATTTATTTCCCACTTTGTCATTTCATAATATGGAAGGACCCTTGGGTACATACCTCAGTTATGTTTTATTGGTGTCTTATATTAAATTGGTTCTCAGTTCCAGAATTATCTATGGCACCTGCCAGACAGACTCTTCAGCTCTTTCTCTGGCTTCCCTCAGCTGACACATGAAGTTCAGAATCCTCAGATTCTACATGAGTCTGTTCCTGCTTACATTTTTTGATCTCATTCATTCCTAAACACCCACTTCAACTCTCTACTTTGGTGCTTAGCTGCTCTTTTGTATCCTTCTCCCATTCTTGCCTTCATGCCGCCTTATATGCTTCTCTTTCCAACGTGAACTACCTCTCTTCTGAAAGTTTGAAGAGGCCACTCCTCTTAAGACCACACCTTAAAGCTTACATATTCCTCAAAATCTTATTGGTATTAAACAACCAACAAAAGATGTGTTTTTAAATAAAAAACAAATATTTTAATTATTTCACTTTGAATTAAACCCATTATCTAGTGTGTTATATGTAATTTTTATATATATATATATTTAGAACATAAGTTCCTTGGGGCAAGGATGGTATCATCTTTGTTTTATACAATGTTCAGTGCATTGTTCACTCTCACTAAAATTAATTTGTACACTGTCAAATCTCCAGATTTGCAAAGCGTGTGAGATAGGTGTATTCATGTTGTTTTGATTCTTATGAAAGTCTGTGGCACATTCAGAGATGACTCCCAAATTTACGGTTGAGTCCTGCAAATCCTCTGCATATGGAACTTTCATTATCTTCAAGTCAAGTCAGTTTGCTTGAACTGAATGGCCATTCACACATAGAGGTCTTAGAGGATTGAACCCTAATGGAATAATGGACATCAAGAAAAATAGTCTGATTTGTGCATATTCCCTGAGATTAGAAATTCTTTGTACAGAATTACTAACCAGAAATGTATGGCAAAATCTTTTCTTAAAATGCAGTATTGAGATTAGAAAGAGAAAAGCCTTTGTGAAATGGACTTCCATTTTCTTCTGTAAACTGCATTGGATTTGAATCCAGATCCTTCCACATACAAATCCAGTACCTGCTCTGTTCAGTTTATACTCAGTTACACAGTTGGTTCTAGATTTTGTCATATACTGAGAAGAGTGCTTGTGGATCAATTAATTTTAATGGTCTTTTCGTTTATGTTGCCATAGTTTAGTTAAAAGTTATCAAGTTATCTCTTGCCTATTTTTCATTTATCATTATAGTTTCTATAATCCAAATAAACTTTTTTGAGTGGTGATGGTAGGTAATTGTAATCTATTTTATTAGGTAATAATACTGATGGGATTGAAAGCCGGAATGGCACTGCAAGTGCTCTGTTACACATAGATGAGTCTGCTGGACTTGGGAGACTAGCTAAACAAAAACCAAAGAAAAGGAGGAGACCTGAATCCAGGCAATACCAAACAGGTGAGTACTTAGATGCTTAGGTAATTTAGTGATAGGGCCATAAAAGTACCTCGATAGAGACATACTCATAAATAAATGTGCATTGCTACTGAGGACTTGAAGACACAACATTCTGTAGAGAGAATATGGTTACTTTGCTTCTCTGATTTGTTGGCAAGATGTTCAGTTCACGTATCCAACTTGTATTTTCTTTTTAAAATTTTGAAATAAAAACGTTAGAGAAACATAAATTCACAGCTTTGAGTGGAAGTGAACCTTTCTCAGCCAAAACGAAAGCAATAGTGTGGCAAAAAATTAAATTCTGATATGTTTAACTTGCTATACAGATTTGAATAGACTAGAGTATACACCCTGATACAGCTGATCTTGTCCAAATAAAATATTGCTGTAAATGGCACTTGTCTAAAAAGCTGGTTGTCTTTTTTTTGTATATAATAAACTGAATATAGTTAATTATGTCAGTTAATTTAACAAGTAACTAAATGAGTTTGAATATCATAAGTTGCTTTATCTGGTATATATTCTGTGCATGTTCTCTCATGTCTCTTAAAGTTACTTCAATTTTGAAATAAGTTGTCCGAATTTTCTTTTCAAAATCTGTACATGAGCAGCTCCATTGTGTTGACATTAGTCGGCTTCTATCATCACTGAATAATTTATTTATTTAATTGTCTGATAAAATAAAAAGGATACCTCTCCATTTCTTTGTGTCCTTGACTTAAAATACAAATATCAAAAATTCCTTTCTGTTGTAACTAAACTGCAGCAGTTCCATATCATGTAGCTCCCAAAGTAGCAAACCAGGCAAATTAACGGTTGAAATAATTCTTCCATTTACACCATTACCAACTACCCTGATGATTCTTCCCTATTAGGGGGAAAATGTGCTTCACAGAGTGCCCAGAAGGTAATCAAATTCAGGCTAATTTGGACAGAGCTGAGGGAATGAGTTCCAAAGCTGAGGAGCCCTCACATAAAATGTTCTCCCATTCTCCCATTCATACCCAGAGGACTCCAGCTTGAACATCTCTCCTGCTTGTAACCATGACATATGAGGAGGGAGGTAGTTTCTCAGGTATGTAGGTCCTAGGCTATTCAGTGCAGTTCGTGGGGGACTGATGTAATATGCTCACAGGGTGATGTTCCGCTTAACAACTGAACTGGTGAGTTCTACAACAACTTCTGTCTCTGGGTGGGTTTAATGTGTAAACCTATGTAGATTTCATTACAGTAGTACGTTTTCCCTGCATGACCCCATTTTCAGATGTGTTGTTTCCCACTACCCCAGACAGCATGGAAGTTGCAGTTTAAAAATGATGTCCTCCCTGCAGTGTGACCTCACACGCACTGTCCAGGCAAGGTCATGCTGCAAGGAGGATGCCGTTTTGCTTTACAAAACTGCATCCTCTGGACTGCATGACCTCACAGACATATGGTGCGTGCGAGGTCATGCTGCATGAAGGGTGCCATTTTGAAGAGTAAAATACTATCTTCCGTGTGACGTGCCCTTGTGCATACAGTGCGTGTGAGGTCACGCTGTGCGGAGGAGGCCATTTTGTGAAATGGCATCCTCTGCAAGCTCGGGATTGCTGTGACCCCATCTGCTGATGAAGCGACCCCACTTGGAGGTCACGACCCACGGTTTGGGAACTGCTGCAGTAGTGTAATCTTGAGAAGAAAAAGACATGGATGACACTTGTAAGTCTACTTCTGAAAGAAATGATTGCTAATTCCTTGCCATGCATATATGAAAATAATCCATCGTGTCCATTGCTGCTACGTGATCTCATAGCAAACTGAATGTACAATATATTACAGAAAATATCTTGTATAGGGAGTGTGTGGTATAAATGGGCTTCATTCATTTTGTTAAAACGTATAATTTTGAAATCTGGAATGTTAGGGGGAGCATACATAGGTTGCTGTGTGAGGTTGTGGCATTGGCTTATAGAAGTGCTAGAATACAAATTTTTCCATCTTTGATTAAAACTTAAAAATTCTAACTAAGATAATTTTACGAGAATGTTGAATAAGCTGTAATCACTGACATGTTAAATTATTCCTTACTGACTTTCTACAAAATTCTTTCATGTAGTTTGTGACACGCTGATTTGTTGGCTCTAAAGACTCCCATCTCTCTGAATGTTTCATACTTGACAGTACTGCCAAATGCAGAAGTTTTGAGTCTGCAGTTGTTAGTGTTGGGAAACTCTGATTGAGTGATATAGGGTTAGTAGAAAAGTAGTTAAAGTGATCTTAATAACATAAACGGAAATAACTCACTTGGATTTATTTAACAGTACTACTTATTGTTACATCATGTTAATGAAATGCTTTGAACTATAATGTTTGATGGTCAATTTCATTATATTTTTTCTTTATTTTCAGCAATAATCATTGGCCCTGATGGTCATCCTTTGACTGTCTATCCTTGCATGATTTGTGGAAAGAAGTTCAAATCCAGAGGTTTCTTGAAAAGGCACATGAAAAACCACCCAGAGCACCTTCTTACTAAGAAGAAATACAGATGCACGGACTGTGATTACACTACCAATAAAAAAATAAGTTTACATAACCACCTGGAGAGTCATAAGCTGACTAACAAAACAGAAAAGCTTATTGAATGCGACGAGTGTGGGAAGAGCTTCTCTCATGCAGGAGCTTTATTTACTCACAAGATGGTGCATAGGGACAAAGGAGCCAACAAAATGCATAAGTGCAAATTCTGTGATTATGAGACAGCGGAACAAGGGTTACTGAGTCGTCATCTTCTGGCAGTCCACAGCAAGAACTTTCCTCATATTTGTGTAGAGTGTGGCAAGGGATTTCGTCATCCATCGGAGCTCAAGAAGCACATGCGAATCCATACTGGTGAAAAGCCATACGAGTGCCAGTATTGTGATTATAGGTCTGCTGACTCTTCGAACTTGAAAACTCACGTAAAGACTAAACATAGTAAGGAAATGCCATTCAAGTGTGATATTTGTTTTCAGACTTTTTCGGATACCAAAGAGCTACAGCAGCATATACTTATACATCAAGAAAGCAAAACACATCAGTGTTTGCACTGTGACCACAAGAGCTCAAACTCAAGTGACTTGAAACGACATATAATTTCAGTTCACACAAAGGATTACCCTCATAAGTGTGAGATGTGTGATAAAGGCTTTCATAGGCCCTCAGAACTGAAAAAACACGTGGCAGCCCACAAGGGTAAAAAATTGCACCAGTGCAGACATTGTGACTTTAAGATTGCAGATCCGTTTATTCTAAGTCGCCACATTCTCTCAGTTCACACAAAGGATCTTCCATTCAGGTGTAAGAGATGTAGAAAGGGGTTTAGGCAACAAAATGAGCTAAAAAAACACATGAAAACACACAGTGGCAGGAAAGTTTATCAATGTGAGTACTGTGAGTATAGCACTACAGATGCCTCAGGCTTCAAACGGCATGTTATTTCCATTCATACAAAAGACTACCCTCACCGTTGTGAGTATTGCAAGAAAGGTTTCCGAAGGCCTTCAGAGAAGAACCAGCACATTATGCGGCATCATAAAGATGTCGGGCTGCCTTAAAGTCTCTTTTACAGACTTGTGGCTTGGAGTTGTAAAGAATATTGCTTTTCAGTCTGTCAGCTTATTTTAAAGCCAATCATCTACGATCACAAAAAACAAAGTACTGTGCATTTGATTTATTGCTGTATACAAATAGGATTATTGCTTCTAGTTGACTTTTATACATTTTGTTCAATAGCGTGTTCTGAATTCTATTCAGTTTGTTTAATAAATGAGGAAAAGAGGGCAACAATAAAGTTGCATTTAATAAAGTAAACCCTGACTCATCCTGAATTTTTCAACTTTAGCTTATTTAAACATTTATCTTACTGACCTTGTTGGTACTCAGTGTCCATGTTAATGCAATTTTGTTGTGAATTTTTAAAATGTTTTAAATTTTCGCTTGATAAAATTGTCAGAAATGTATAAAATAAGGGGAACTTGAAAGTCAAAAATAATGTTCTTAAGACCCACCAATTTGTTTTGTTTAGCATATACATACAGAACGTATGGCAAATAAAAAAATTTACATTTGAGCAATTATATTTAATATTACTGAACAAAAATACATTCTGCATTTTTATTTAGGTTTCCTTTACAAATAATAAGTAAAAATGATGGGGGCATTTTTTCACTTTTTGGAATAAGAATTTGTTCATAAGTATTATGTTTATTACTCAGTACTTCTTTGTCTTTGAATAGTTATGTATCACAAAAAAGTTTTGGTTTTCTCAACTTCCTGCTGACTACCATTGAAAACATAAAATATAGCTGCTCCACTTGTTGTCTGGATAGGCTGCAACTTCTTATGTTAACAGCTAAGTGTACCCTCAAATTGAGTGTGATTTTATGTATTACAACATAAAACAACAGTATTTGGGTCAAATAGTCACATTTTTACTGGAATTACTTCAGTTTTATTCTGAAGTCTGATAGATGTCTCCGACAATTTTGCAAATGTATTTAGAGAGCGAATTTCAGTTAGGAACTAGAAGGAGCAGATTTTTTAAGTAACAGATCCAATTTTCATGCAAATATCCTTAATAAAAATAAATTATGACAAGAGGCAGAACTATTTCTAAATAGGATGTTTTTCATGAGCCATCAGCAGCTCTGTTAACCTGCTGTTTATTAAATAATTAGTATCCAGAATTAACCCAGGTTTTCTAGTCTGTTTATAAACAAATGGGGGAACATTACAATTGTATGTAATTTTACCACCTGACGTCTATTACTCAGAAAAAGTTGCAGTGCAATATTGGTTGCTAATTGCTATATAAATGTGGAAAATACGAAGTCATGTATCTTGAGACAACAAAGAGAAAACAAAACTGAATTGCTTAATTACAAGTCACGTTTTAGGGTCTGATCCTGCAGTCCTTATTCAAACTCCCACTGAAAAAGGATTGCAGGATGTGATCCCAAATGATTATAGGATTACGACGGATTCTGCAAGCATTAATCCCACCGCGTAGCACTTACTGATCAGAGTTAGCTCTGTTTTCTTTAATGGGACTAGTCACTGGGAGTAAGGGATGCATAGTTGGCTCTCAGTCCTTAATCAGGCCCATAGTGAGTTTTCCTCTTTCAGATGTTGGTCCTAAAACGTCACTATTTTGTTTTCGTATTGAGAACTGAGCTATTGCTCAGCCAGTCCATATGTTGTGTTTTATGTGTAAACACTGAGGTTAACTTGAACTTGTCTTTTCAGGAAAGGCTAATGCTTTCTAATGCTGTTTTTCTCCAAACCTGTGATGTCTGATTAATAGTGCCACCACATGTGCTGATCCAGTGCTATCTTGGCTAATGTTGCTAATAATAAAGGGGTCCTGATCCTTTAACATGTAACCGGTACCTGCCTTCAGTGGGAATCTGTGGTTACAGCAGTCTACCTGCAAGCTGTATATTGCAGGATCAGGTCCATAGTGTGTGAAAACTGTGTGCAGATTTTCCATTGAAATCTTGCAAAAGTCTTTGTTCAGTTTGATTTTTCTCTTAAGTGTTTTGCAAGTGGAAACTTGAAAACTATAAATTCCACATACATTCCCACAATATTATTGAGAAGTTCTAGCCATTTTGAATTATACATTTTTAAATAAGCTGAAAGACAAAACACTTTACACACTTTATTTCTCTTAGGTAGTCTGGAATCATACACTTTTTTAAAGCACAATACTGAAACCTTTTTTTAAAGGAGTAATTAAGGGTTTGGTCAAGTGGATTTTGTAAAATGTATTTGTCTGTATAAAGAGAAAATGAAATTGTAGTTATTGTTAATGTACTGACATTAGTTACAGGCTAGTTTTAATTCTTAAATAATTTGATTAGCTATGCTATTAAATGGATGTTTCAGTTAAATGTTTTAAAAAGGTACAGATTTTTACAAGGACATAATATAAATTATTGTTCTGTAGAAATGCCCTGTTAAATATTGTATGTCCCTCCCTCTGTACACTTTGTAAAAAGAAAAAGAAAAAACAAAATACATAGAATCATATAGGGATGTGTGACATTATTGTAATTGTGTACTTGATAATAACGTGAAAAAATAAAAATCAGAATATTTTTCTTGTTAATGAACGTTTAGTTTACTTGATTCCAGTACTAAGATAATATTACTTAATGATACACACTTTTTAGAAAATATTATCAACTGAGCACAATGGCTAATTTTTATTTCCCCATTTCTCAACTTGTGCACTACTGGATAAAAAGTGTTTAAATGCTTTACATTTTGTGAAGCAAATACAATGACTGATTGATCCTTCACTCTAGGTTGCAGGTATGTTGAGACCCTAGCAGGGCAGGTCCTCTAAATTCACTTAACTTCTATTTCCATTCAGTTAAAGTGATTGATTGCTATTACACTGCTTTTATAATGTCAGTCTGCTCCAACAAAATGGTTTAGTACTAAGTGAAGTTCTACTAAAATATTCAGACAATGGATAATTCTTATTTTGTTATTTTCCAGAACAAACAGCATATGCAGCTATCATAATTAAACTAAATGGATCACATGCAAATAACATCTAGGTTACAGAGAAGGTAAGAAACACATACGTTCTGCCTAGGTCCCCAGTGGATAATAATCAAAATGCCAAAACCCTTCAACCTAATGCCATTTAACAGGACTCTTACTGATAGATAACTTTGTGTATGGGTGGGTTGATAGAGATCTAAGCAATTCTCCTGGCCGTTGCAGGAAGAAAATCCAAGACACCAGGAATGCGGTTTAACTAGGCTGCAACTTAAGTATTTGGGAACTACCCAGCAATAACCTATCCAATTCAGGTCATCCTATGTAATTCCCAGCACCTGTCACCAACTCTCCATGACTCTATTCCATTAGGTGAGTACCTGGGGGGAACTATTTGGGGATTTAGGGACCCCATTAACGTGGCCCCAACACCCATTGTTGGGACCCCATTGTCTTTCCTTTGTACAGGGTAAAGGAGGTGAGAAAGAGATAGTTGTCTCACTGCACCAGACATTAGGAGACCCAACCCAATTCCCCAGCTTCTTTAAGAGATGCCTTCTAGTCTGCTTTCAATGCCAGTTTTCCAGGAAACTGGGTCCCTATTGAATGAGTACATGCACTGGGAACCTGCCACAAGGAGGTGCCAACCATTTCCTTGGCTGCTTTCCCACATCCAGACTGTTAAGAGTGCCTTCCATAGCAGCTACCAGAATCATAGCCATTTTTCAGTTGGACAAATATACCACCTTTTCCTTGAATAACATGCAATTTTATGGTGGACAATCCTCATCCTTACCCACTCAGGTAATTTAGCTACTAGCAGATTTACCCCTCTCCTGGCCTTGTCCCCTCACAAATGCCAGTTGCCTCCTCTTCCAGACCCTCTACTCTGGCATCTCTGGCAGGTGCCACCTGCACTTGACTCCACTCCCTAATCCTTGTCCTAACTCATTTACTAAATCCCCAAATAGTTTCCCTTTCCCAAGCAAGTTGTGCAGTGATTCATTCACAGGCTTCTTCCTCTCCCTGGCCAGCACGTGTAAAAGGGGCATCTGCTATCCCCAGACCATGCTCCTCTATTCAGGCCAACTCAGAGCTGCCTCACTGCTGGGGCCCAGCTATGAACATCCAGGGGAACTGGCAACCCACCTATGGCTAAATGTGCAATACTGTGCCCATGTGTTCAGCCGCCAGCTCCTGTGATCTGTTCTCTTGACCCTGAAGAGAGAAACAGGAAGAATTTAGCACATTTATACCATGGAATTATCATCCCTGTCTGGGGTCTCCATATCCCTCTCTGCATTCAGATGCCACTTTTGATAGCTGGAAGCCATGGGCTCCCATTCCATGCTGTGCTGTGGATGTAGTCACTCCAATCCTGAAGGAATGGCATTCTAATTCACCAAAAGAATGTGCTCTTTCACATCATGAAACGTTTCTTTTTCCAAGGTAACTTCCTGTGAAGAAAGAATGGCCAGACACAAACAGGTTTCTGTACTAGGCCCATCAGTACAGCTTTGACTAGGCCAGTCTCAGTCTCTTTACACTCTGATAGTAATATGTCGCCTTGGTCTTTTGATAATCAGGGTGTGATCCACAAAAGGGACTGAGGCATTCCAAGGTCTTGCTTTTAGGGGCCCTGCTGCCTAGTGGAATCCACAACCCTGAATTCTATCTTCGAGTGATTGCTTATATCCATTCCTAAATAGGTGTGTGCATGCTACAGTGCACCGACTTCCGGAATTTTTTTCCCCTTAGCAGATACCGTAGGGTCGGTGCAGGCACCCCCTGGAGTACCACACTCATGCCGTGGTACATAGGTGCTTCCGACCCCGCAGCCCTCAGTTCCTTCTTTCCGCCCGTGACGATGACTGGAACTGCTACTGCTCCTTGCACTGCAAGTTCTCTACATAGTATAGTGTATATAGTCATTATAAGTTAGTTTAGTTTAGTATAGAAGCCCTAAGGGCTATTCCTAAACAAGAACCATGCCGGGTTCTCCTGGATTCAAGTCCTGTGCCACGTGCGGTAAACCCTTCCCTGTGAGTGACCCTCACGAGTGCTGCCTTCGCTGTCTGGGAGAGCAGCGCCGGAAGGATAAATGTAAGATCTGTAGATCTTTTAAGCCGCGGACACAAAAAGAATGGGTCGCTCATTTGCGGGCCATTTTGATGGACTTGGCACTCCAGCTGGACTGAGCCATCTCGTTCACCTGCAGCACTGAGCGTCTCCTCGGTGTGGAGCGCCCCACCGGCACCGGAGACACGCAAACCTCCGGTACCGAAGAAAACGAAGAAGCCAGTTACTGCCAGAGATTTGCAACCGGTAACCAGCCAGGAGATGCCCCAGCCAAGTGCTGTGGAGAGTACTCTGGCATCTCCTGGAGTGGGAGAGTGCCCTTGCAGAGACTGTCGACACTGGAGGCTTTCGCAGTGGCATGGGCCCCTCATGGGCATGCCTACGCCTCTGTCTCCCCCTCGGCCGAGGGTACCAGAACCGGTGTCTCAGGGTAAACCTGTGTTGGGTGGCCCCGGTGGGTGGTCAAGGCAGATGTCCAGGTCTCCCCCCAGATGGTCAGGAAGGGCGAGTAGTATTGGCTCACCTTCTACCTCAGACTCTGAGTCCTCTCCCTCCTCGACACAGTGGCACCGAGAGCGGTCGAGATGCAGGTGGCAGAAGCGACGTTGCTCCTGCTCCGCCTCATGGGGAAGTCAACCCTCAGCTTCACCGGCACCGAGCACAGTGCAGACCTCAGGGTGGGAATGGCACCGATCTTGACCGTACAGCCTGGCGCGGATTCCGGCACCCAACAGACGCTGGTCTCAATCCCCAGCACGGAGCCCGGCACGGATCCCAGTGCCAGAGACCAGAGCCTGACACCAGTCACGATCCCCGGCCCATACTTCGGTGCAGATCGTGGTGCCAGAGCGAGCTCAGAGCCGGGAACGCTTCCCGGCACAGGACAGATCCAGGTCTCGATCGCCTGGAACTGGTCAGCTGCGGACCCCGACGGCACCGTATCGACACTCACGCTCATTGGAGCAGCACCGACATGGCCAGCACCACTGTACCTCTCTGAAGGGCAAATGGCATAGAAAATCTTCGGTGCCGAGGTGCAGATCTAGTTCCAGCTCCTCCGTCTCCTCCCCACATCGGCACTGTAGATGCCAGCACTGGAGATCACTGTCTGGTGGTGAGTCTTTGGAGCGTGGTGACTGGCACTGCTGACATCATCGCCACCGTTCTGTTGAGACAGGATCCCACTCTCAAGGGGCTCCCCACCCTGCACCGATGTCGGCACCGGCATGGGCCCAGGGCCCTTGGCAATGGCCCTATTGGGGACCATGGGGGACCCAGATGACCCAAGGTACCCTCTTAGTACAATCCTCAGGGGCCCAGACATCAGTGTCCAGGCCTCACCAGCAGGATAAGGACCACTCCTCCGATGAGGAGTCGGACCCTGGGGAAGGTCTTTCTGCAGGGCCCCCTCCTCGATCCTCCTCATCTTCCCCGACGATGCGGCCGCTAGGGACCATAGAGCGCCTCTTCCAGATTTCAAGGCGCATCAAGAACTCCTTAAGAGGGTGGCGAGCAATCTAAACCTGGAGCTCAAGGAATTATCGGAGGAGGAAGATCCCCTCTTTGGTGTATCAGGTTCGGCAGGGCCTTCCAGGGTTGTGCTACCCATCCATGAACGGGTTCTTAAGTTGGCAAAGAATGTGTGGCAAACTCTGGCTTCAGTTCCCCTGACTTCTAAGGGTGCGGAGAAACGTTATTACGTGCCCTCAAAAGGCTTTGATTTCCTTTTTAATCATCCTACGCTGGGGACTCTTGTGGTTGAGGCAACCAACCAAAGAGGCAGGCAGGGGACCCAGGGTAGTACACCCGAAGGCAAAGAACACAAAAAGTTAGACCTTTTCGGCCGCAAGGTCTACTCAATGGGGGCATTACAATTGCGGATTGCCAACCATCAGGCAGTCCTAGGCTGGTACAATTTGAACCTCTGGTCCTCGTTGCGGAGGTTCGCGCAAGGGCTCCTGCAAGACCAAGCGCAGGACTTTGCCACTGTGGTGGCAGGGGCAAAACTACAGACAGCCAGTGATGCGGTGGATTCCGCCAGTAGGGCCATGGCTTCGGCCATTGTGATGACACGCTCCTCATGGTTGCAGGCTTCAGGGCTGTCCCAAGAGGTCCAGCAGTCCATCCAGGACTTACCCTTTGATGGCTCTGGCCTCTTCGCCCAGCAAACGGATGAGAATCTCCACACCTTAAAGGACTCGAGGGTGACACTGAGGTCATTGGGGCTCTACACACTGCAGGCTTCAAGAAACCAGTCTCGCCCTCAGGCCCAGCGCCAATCCGAACTGGCCCCTAGATCACCCCCTAGGCCTTTCCCACCACGCAGGGGCCGTGACAGGTTCAGGGGATCCAGGTAGTATGACCGCTCTGGGTCCTTGGCAGGCCCACACCAGGGGCCATCCAAAGGGCAAAACAACAACCACCAATTTTGATGGTGGGGTCGAGGGTGGCACCCTCCCATGCTCCCTGGATCTCATTGGGGCCATTTACCTGCAGACTCCGGCCATGCTACACCGAGTGGAAAACTATCACATCAGACATCTGGGTCCTCGGTGTAGTTCGCAAGGGCTATGCCTTTCAATTTACGGCCTTTTCCCAGGACTTTCCCCCTACCCCATCCTTCTTCAGGGACCCCTCTCACAAACATCTCCTCATCCAGGAGGTGAACTCTCTCCTCCGCCTCGGGGTGGTGGAGGAGGTTCCTCTACAAGAAAGAGGAAGGGGGTTCTATTCCTGCTATTTCCTTATTCCCAAAGTGAAGGGGGGCCTAAGGCCTATTTTGGACCTACGTTGCCTGAACAAGTTCATCAGGTGCCTCAGGTTCCGCATGGTTTCTCTAGCCTCCATCATTCCTGCCCCAGATCCAGGGGACTGGTACGCCGCCCTCAACTTGAAGGATGCATATTTTCATATCTCCATTCTTCCTGCTCACAGACGGTTTCTCCGATTTCTGGTTGCTGGCTGCCACTACCAGTTTTCAGCCCTATCCTTTGGCCTCTCCTCTGCCCCCAGAGTGTTCACAAAATGTATGGCAGTGGTAGCAGCATACCTGCACCACAGAGGGGTTCAGATCTTCCCCTACCTGGACGACTGGCTGATCCGGGCAGGTCCAGGGCCCATGTGAGGAACAGCCTAAACCTCACCCATGCAACATGCACCAGACTGGGGTTGCTAGTGAATGAGCAGAAATCTACGCTCACCCCGGGGAAGTGCATAAACTTTATCGGAGCTATCCTGGATGCTACACAGGCCAGGGCCTTCCTCCCACAGCCTCACTTTCAGCAATGGCGTCTATAATAGAAAATCTACGCGGTCCCTCACGACAACAGCCAGGCACTGCCTTCAGCTGTTGGGACACATGGCGGTCTGCACCTACATAGTGAGGCCGGAGCGCCACAGGCTCAGGCCACTCCAGGCATGGTTAGCCTCGGTCTACGTACCAGCCAGACATCCCCTGAACAAGGTGGTCATGGCCCCCATTCAGGGGTCCCCAATCACTAGACTGGTGGAGGGACCCAGGGGAGTTCCTGATGGGAGTCCCCTTCAGGGACCTGGCACCTTCTGTGACACTTATTACCGATGCCTCGGATGTGGGATGGGGAGCCCACATCAGTTCTGACTTGAGCACCCAAGGGCTCTGGTCATCGGACGAGAGCCGCCTCCACATCAATGTACGGGAGCTCAGGGCAGTCCTCCTGGCTTGCCAGGTGTTTCTCAACTTTCTGGAGGGCCAAATGGTGCAGGTCCTCACGGACAACACAGCGGCTATGTTCGACATGAACAGACAAGGGGAGCACGCTCTTCAGCGCTTTGCCAAGAGGCCATGCTCCTATGGGATCTAGTGGTAAGGCACGATTTTCACATCTCAGCCTCTCACCTCCCGGGGGTCAGGAACAATGAGGCGGCCCTCCTCAGCAGGTTGTTCCTGCCCCGACACGACTGGTCCTTACACCCAGAGGTGACGGCTTCAATTTTCCACAAGTGGGGCGTTCCCCAACTGGACCTGTTCGCGTCGGCCTGGAACAGGAAATGCCCGAGATTCTGCTCACTCCGGGGCCCAAGCCGGGCTCCGTATCCAACGCATTTGTTATCTCATGGACGGGGACCCTTTTGTATGCGTTTCCCCCGACTCTGCTACTTCCCAACGGCCTCCTAAAGATCAAGAGGGACAAGTCGAACATCATTTTGATTGCACCAGCCTGGCCAAGACAGCACTGATTCAGCACCTATCTATCGCCCCACCGTGGCCACTCCCGAAGTGTTACGACCTCCTCTCCCAGGACTAGGGTCGCCTGCTGCACCCGAACCTGGACTCCCTCCACCTCACAGCATGGAGACTCCATGGCTGATGGAGGAAGAGAGAGCCTGCTCATTACAAGTCCAACAGGTTCTGCTGGGTAGCAGGAAACCTTCCACCCAGGTGGTGTACTGGGCCAAGTGGAAGCGTTTCACCTGTTGGGCGGAGTCGGGGCATCCCTCCGAGCCATTTGTCTATTCCGGCTATCTTAGAGTATCTCCTTTACCTGAAACTCCAGGGTCTAGCTTTGGCCTCCCTCAGGGTGCATTTGGCGGCCATCTTGGCCTTCCACCAGCCAATGGAGAGGAGGTTGCTGTTTTCGCACCCAATGTCACTTAGGTTCCTTAAAGGGGTGGAGAGGCTATACCGTGACCTGGTGCCTCCCTGGGACTTGAATTTGGTCCTCACCATGCTGACGGGACCTCCCTTCGAGCTTATGGCTACATGCCCTTTGCTCGTCCTTTCTTGAAAGGTAGCCTTCCTGGTGGCCATTACGTTGGCTAGGAGGGTCTCTGAGATACAAGCTTTAACCTTGGAGCCCCCCTACACCGTTTTTTATAAAGATAAGGTACGGCTGAGGCCCCACCCGGTGTTCCTGCCTAAGGTGGTGTCTCAGTTTCACTATAACCAGGACATTTTCCTCCTTGTGTTTTTCCCTAAACCACACGCTTCAGAGGAAGAGTGGAAATGGCACTCCCTAGACGTGAGAGAAGCCCTGGCTTATTATATTGAGCAGATGAGGCCGTTCCAGAAGTCCGCGCAGCTATTTGTGGCGGTAGCAGACCGAATGAAGGGCTCACCCGTCTCCACCCAGCGGATCTCCTCCTGGATCACGGCCTGCATCAGGTGCTGCTATGAGCAAGCAAGGGCACCACTACCAGGGCCGGTTTCAGCGCCCTCAACCAGAGCCCAGGCCTCCTCGGTGGCCTTCCTGGGAAAAGTGCCTCTGCAGGACATCTTCAGAGCGGCAACTTGGTCATCGGTCCACACCTTCACGTCCCACTACGCCATCGTACAACAGGCGAGAGAGGACGCAGGCTTCGGTAGAGCCGTGCTGATGAGATCAGCTCGCCAATGAGTCCTACCCTCCTCCAAAATGAGACTAATTAATCACCTATATGGGCATGGATACGAGCAATCACTCGACGTCAGAAAACTAGGTTACTTACCAGTTACTGTTGTTCTTCGAGATGTGTTGCTCATATCCATTCCACACCCACCCTCCGTCCCCACTGTCGGAGTCGGCAGAGAGAAGGGACTGAGGGCCAGGGGGTCGGAGGCGCCCTATGTACCATGGCATGAGTGTGGCACTGACCCTACAGTGTCTGCTAAGGGGAAAAAGCTGGTGCACTGTGGCGCGCACACACCTATATAGGAATGGACATGAGCAACAGATCTCGAAGAACAACAGTTACTGGTAAGTAACCTAGTTTTAGATGCCCAGACTCCCTATAAAATGCACAGGGGTAACTGGATACCTAAGAATGGGATTCACAAAAGCCAGCAAAGTGAGGAGGGAGCTGCCTAAATTAGCCCATAGAAATTCTGAGGAAAGGAGTGTGACCTAAGCCACACCCCTCCAAGAGGGTTAGGTGAACACCTTCTTCCACTTGTGATTCATAGCCATGTGCCTTCTATTGGAGTTTCCATCCTACCCACTGGCCTGTGAAGCATCCTTGGCAGGCTTCTCTGTCTCTTCCGTTGAAGCTGTTGCACTTTGTATAGATAACTAAATAGGGGAACAGGTTGAAACCTGGGCCCTTACTGCCATGGGAAGTGCCCCAATCCCTGGGCTATAGAGTCATTCTCATGCATGCGCTAGTCCAATGACTATATAGTTCAAACAAATTGGAACAGCTGAGCAGTAAGATGCCAGTGTGGCCTAGTGGTTAGGGCACTCACCTAGGAACTAGAAAACCTAAGTTCAAGTCCCTATATGAGACCAAGGGGGATTTAAATAGTTCTTCACAGCTTGCATGAGTGCTCTAAGCATGAGGTGATCATACATAAAAGGAGCAGTGACCCCGCTGTGATTGTGTATGGGGCCCAATGTGGTAAGCATGTATACCAGATCACCTGAGATAGGTGGAGCAAATGCATAGTTTGAGGATCCCATCAGGGCCCAGGCATGAGCTAGGTGGCTGGCATCAGGACTGAGTGGGCTTGCATGCCCACCAGCAGAAATATAGACATCTAGGGGACTGTATCAACAGAAACTTATGCACTTAGGGGAATTTAGGTGCCTACAGGGTTAGGCAGTAGCTGAAGGGGGTGGTTTTGAGGATCTGGATTTAGGTGCCTAAATCCTTTGTGGGTCTAGTCCTCAGTGTCAGATCTCTTCTCCCTACACAGTCTCTTTTGTAGATTCCAAAATTCTATCTGAATCCTCCCTTGCTGACCCCTTAACAGATCTGAGAGACCATCCCTCCCATAACCTAACTAAAACCCACTACCAGGCCATGCCTGTAAAGTGCGCTGCTCAATAAACAACCCACAGTAGCACGTGATGCCCGGGCCACAGCATACCCACTATACCACTACATATGGTATGCAATATGGAAATAAGTCAACATCTGAGACCCCTGGTCTCAGTTAGAGTTGGGTAAATTCCTCACCACACTCCAGAATGTTCATGGGGCTAGTTGCTTTGCATTGAAGCAAAACTGGTCAAGAACCAAGGTTCTAGAGGCCTAGCTGTCCCTGAACGGGCACCTTCCTGGCTCCTAGCAGCAAGTGTCAAGTTCTGCCCACCTCACAAACTCTGAATAACTGGCAATTACCAACAGGGGCCCCTGCCTGGGTTTTTTACTTCAGAATTGTCTCTCTTGCTCCTGACCTTGTCCCTGCAGATAGTCACTGCCACTGTGACAAGAAAGCACTCTCTGAGGAGTGTGTCTTTTAGTATCCTCTCCCACATCCAATCAGTGCTGCTTGCCCTGATAGAACCCCCAGACCCAATGTCTCCCCCACCATCTGAATTATAAACCCCAGGCCCAGCACCCTTCCCACCCTCACACCCCATCGGAATTAGGTTTCAGGTCCCCTTCTGGCATCCAATCCTCTTGTCAAAAGAAATCCTATTGCACTGATTCAGAACTGCCCAGCACTTAATAAATCATCCTGTCCTTGATTTGTCCTGAATAATAAATTGGGTCTGGCCATGACTGAAAAGGCAGCTGCTTGCCAAATGCAAAATATCCATCCTTAGGGCACTGTTTCAGATGTGAAATTGAAGATAGCCACACTTGTAGGTCATACTCTTTGGGGGCTCCAGCCCTCCAAGTATTAACAGAGTCAGGAAAGAATTTGTCTAAGGTCACCTGCTGGAGCAGTGGCAGAGCTGGGAACAGATGCATGGGGTCATCCCATAAGATCTTTGGTGCAGGGACCCCACACAGTTTATTAGCAGTAAGTGGAAATATGCACCTCTGTGCCTAACTCAATCTCCAGACATGGCAGCCTAGTGAGGGGAGTGGGCTCTGTGGCCCAGACAAATGGACTTAGGTGCCTTAGCCCCACGTTTAGGTACCTTACTCACAGTCTCTGATCCACAACCCCCTTTGCTGGGCTGCTGCTTAACCTTCTAGGTACCTAAACTAACTTGGTGCCTAAATTGTTGCTGTAAAATCTCAGTGCCTGTATTTCTGCTTTTTGGCCTATGCATTGCTGCTTCTCTAGGCATCCAAATGCCTATCACTTGTCAAAGCCCCAGTGTCACGCGGGCTGCATTAGGAGGGGGGGGCATTTGTGTTGTTTGACATTAATAAGTCAAAATCATAATAATTCATGTAAGACATGCCATGTCAGGTACTGTTAGAAAGGTTATAATATGCTGAATAAGATGGTAATATTTGTGTTCATGTGTAATATGTGTAAGGAAAGTTATGGAGATCTTTGATATCCCTGTATTTCAAACTGTGCTGTGGAAGACACACCCCAGACAGAGAGGCGGCAGGACAATAGCTTGCTTAATAGCCCAATCAAGGCCTTATCAGAAGCCAGAGGCCCGGGAAGAAACTAAAGGCATACCTGAAGAGTTACCCGGATTGGCCCATGTGACTATGGACTTCATTTTGGTTCCAGTAAAGTTCCACAAGCCACATGGCCAGTAACAGAGGGTATATAAGATCAAACCACAGAAACCATTTTGTCTTCGTCTTGGTCTTTGCCTTGTGTTCTTGTTCCTGTCCAGCTGCGGACACACCTCTGGATTAACACACTTTGCAACTGAACTGAAGGACTTAGACCCATCCAGGTACTGGATGTATACCAGAGGAACTATACAAGCCTGCAACTCCACAATTGTTCTAGAAACCTGATGTATATGGACTTTTAAATCATCTGTATGTATCTGATTGCTTTAAGCCTTTAACACTTCTCTTATTGTTTGTTTTTCTTTTACTAATAAACCTTTAGTTTTAGTTACTAAAGGATTGGCTGGCAGCGTGGTATTTCTGGTAAGATCCAAACTTATAGTGAACTGGTACTGTGGCTGATCCTTTGGGATCAGAGGGAATCTTTTAGTAAAGAGCATAGAGTTAAAGCAACTGGTCTCTTTACTGGACCTAGTGTCGGTTTTGGGAGCCAGAGGCTGAAATGCAGTAAAGGGGGCTGTGTGTATTTGCACAGTGGCTTCTTGATAACCAGTGTGGGGGAATCAGAAGCACTGTTTGTGGCTGGTTGGGAAGTCTGACTGTGGTGTCACCCACCAGTGTTGGGAGAATTTGCTCTCCTTTCGCAGCCTGCCCTGACCCTGGCATTATCAGTGGGCTACCCTGGGCACGGACGGGTTACACCCAGTACAATCCCCAAACCCGTGATGGATGTGCAGTGCCCTGCCTTGATTGCCTGTGGGGCCCGCTCTAGCAAGTGTACAGAGAACACCCACCAGACTGGATCCTATTCAAAACTGAAGAGAAGGAAAAGGTGTCTCCCATACAACTTTTAGCCATGTGGTTAGCGCACTTACCTGGGATGTGAGAGAATCATATTCAATTCCCCCCATCCCCTGTACTAGGAGACAGGATTTAAATAGGGGCCTTCCACAGTAGCACCCTGACCCTTGGGCTCTGGAATATTCTGATAGTTTGAGGGAGCCCCCACCATCTCGTTGAACTATTCCACTTTGGCTATATAATTAAGTCATTCGAGTAGAGTAAAGGACCACTCATCTCTCAGTTGGGTGCCCTAACCACCAGACTCTAGAGTCTTCTCTATTATTCTGACCCACTGACTCTTTAATCATTTAATCCAAAGTGGAATACCTCCAACAGAAGAGCTTGAGGTTACGCCCACATCAGATAGCATCTCATAGTTCAGTGGTTCGTGTACTCTCCTGAGGTGTAGGAGATCTCTGTTCAAATCTTTACTGCTGCAGCAGAGCAAGAAACTGAAGAATGGTGGGTGAATACTCTAACCACCAGGCTAAAAATCATGAGAGGTAAGACCGCCATCTGGATTTTGTGCAAGAAACAGCTTAGGTACCTGAACCACCTGACTATAAGAGATGGGGTTTGGCTCATGAATCACTAAGCAGATAGATAGCTATTTTGGGGCAGAAATGCGTCTCTAGAAATGAGCTGCTGCAGTTCTGTTAAAAGCAGGATTACTTTTATTGCCTCACTTCCTGGTCACTGCTGCACCTGTGATGTCTTAAAGTATCTACAGCTGAGTTGTTGAAGCCCTAATGACAGCTAATTGGAGGGAAACAGCTGACAGATTCTCTTCCTTCTTCTGGATCAAGTGGGAGAGAAGGAACTGCTACTTGGCAGGTAAGAGAGTTTCTATCTATACCAGGAGTAAAAGAAGAACAAAGATAAAGTAAGACTCCCCTTTTCATTAGAAACCTTTTCTCCCAGCTGAGAGCACTCAGCTGCGCTGCAGACATGACACATTATACAGTTTCAATGTTAACCCCTTAATTAGAAAAGTTACAAAAAGAAAAAAGCAAGAAAAATGGTTTTCTTTCTGCTGTGCGGAAGGGCTGGGTAAAGAACACTACTGTGATACAGAATAGGAAAAAGAGGGAGTATTTTAGTACTTTTCATACCCCTCCTACTTCACATTCCTCAATACAAAGACAATTCCCAGTGAAGAGAGGGCCTTTAAAATTGAAAGAACATCCCCAGGTTCTTTGGCCCAGATTTATAAAGGTATTTAAGCATCTAAACCCTAGACTTGGGCAGCACTGTGATATACAAAACCTCCTACTGCCTGTCTCACACCAGAGCTGTGTAAATTTCCAAGTCTTCCCAAGGATCATGATGGCCCTGTGGTGTAGGCAGACAAGGGGGCTCTGGATGCCTAGAGAGGGACTGCCTACACCATAGAGTGATCCAAAGAGAGGCACAGTAGTGCTTATCTTATTGCTAGGGCCCAAGTTGGTGGTATATGTGCTCAGAGGCTGCCTGCCAGTCAGGTTCTAATCAAAATCTGGCTGGAGAAAGAGGAGGTGCTACCCACATGCTAGCTTTCAGCCCAGTGGTTAGAGCACTCCACTTAGATGGGGGAGAGAGCCACGTTCAGTTCCACCCCCTGCTTGAGGGGGGTTAACGATCTGAACAGGAGTTTTCCATCTCTTGGGCGAGTGTTTTAACTGCTAAGCTCTAGGGTTTACTAAAGTAGGGCTTCCTTAGTTTTTCATGTTGAAGTTGTTCTACATATGTATAAATCATTAGAGTGATAGGTGGTGGGGTATTGGATGTTGGGTCTCTCACTGCTGAATTGGGTGCTCTCGCCACTGGGCTACATAGTCCCTCTCTGTTTTCTTTTGGCTCATTGACTCTGAGTAGGTAGCCACAGGTTCAGTAAAAGAGATCGAGGGAGCCCTATCTCAGGCAATCCCATAGCCCAGTGGTACAAGCATTCACTTCAGAGGTACTAGACTGCTGTCTAAATTCTTTCTACCCATTAGACAAGAGGCAGGGGATTGAATGTGGGTCTCCCACATCCCAGGTGAGTGTTCTAACCACTGAAATAAAAGTTATGGTGGAATCACCTCTGACTCTTCCAGCTGTTTTGTGTGGAGTGAGGTTATTGCCTAACTCATTCTTAGAAGAAATGCCTTAGATGCCTAAGACAGCTGACTCAGGAGAGGGCCTCTTGGTTGTGTATTGCAACCAGAGAGAGACACCTCCCTGCAGCTTGGACTTGGGTGTTGTGATGTTTTGAGGTTCACCCAGGCTAGTAAGAGGCTCGGTCACCATCTGCCTTGCAACTGTGTGTGTCTTGTGGTTATTCAGGCCAGAGCTCTGAACCCCAACAGCCTGCCAGCAGCCCACAAGCTTCATCCTTCCTTTAACTAACCTGGTTATTCCTTGCAGGCTGATCTTAACACCCTTCCAGCCCTGAATTTGCCCTAAAAATGTCCTACTGCAGGGACCAGTCTTTCTCACTGGACTTTCATAGAGAAAGTTAGGTTTCTGTCTCTACAGCGATAGTTGGCATCAATTCTATGGGTGCTCTGGGGCTGGAGCACCCACTGGAAAAAATGGGGGTTGCTTAGTATCCACCAGGGATGGCGGACCCTACCCACCAGCTAATGGGCTGTGAAGAGCCACCCCCATCCATCGTTTGATCACCACGGGGTGGCGCTGTCCAAAGGTCAGGGCCAGCCCTGATTGTGGCCCTGCCTATGCCCTGCCTTCCCCCCCCACTCTTCCTTTTCCCCCAAGCTTCCCCCCAACCAACACCCACCAGTGGTGAAAGGAGGAATCAGTGCCTAATCTTTCAGCACACACTTTACCGAGCTTACCCAGCACTGATGATTTATAATGAAAGAAGAATGAGTTTATTAACACAAGAGCATGGATGAAGTGATACCAAGTATATGAGACAAAGGTGGAGATGGTTACAAGCAAACAAAAGTGAAAACATACATCTAAAAGTCTAAAACTTAATCTAGGAAGATACAGTCTTTGGTCAAGATGGTTTCTCTCACCCCAGTCTCCTTTCCAGCATTTACAGATCCACCGGGCCAGGACCATCACAGAGGTAGAATGTCTTGGGTTTATTGTCTCCAAGAAGATAAAGTACGAGTCTCTCTCTGTTCCTTGCAAGACAAAGACAGCCCCTTTGGGAATACAAGTCAGGACGGCCTCCTGAGGATTCAGTCTCCTGTTAATAGGGTGCAGGAACCATGTTAATTCTCTGCCTCTAGAGTTTAAGATGAGGATAACTCCTGCCAGTTTAGCTCAATGGCTTTGCTTACTGCTAATATGTAAATTGATGTACATTTCTTTGTCTAGGATAGCCCTGTTTACCACCTTTACCTAGGCTAGGCTCTCTGGTCTTACACATGTTCTAGTAACGTCATACAGAGGGAATTCATAACTTCATATGCAATGCTAACACCTGGATTTTCCAACATTATTAACAACAAGCGGGTTATTATCTTTCGTATGATATCTCACCAGGCCTATTTTGAACAAATACTATTGCAGTAGGTGCCGGGTGTGAATACAAGGATGTCAGAGTCACCGGCATCTGTATCTGAAGGGCCCACCACTCTTGTCACAATACATAAGTGCTTTTGAGGGTCTGGGTCTTGGTGAGTTGAAGGATTAAAGCTCTCATCTTGTCTGCTTCAGAGCTTCAGTTGCAGAGATACTTTAAGCAGATAAAAACTGGAGATGGCAAGAAAATCCCTGTAGAACACGCAGTCCTGTGAGACCCTTCTCCTCTCAGATAATCAGCAGCTAAGATCACAAAATGATCCGCCTCTTACTTACTTAATTGTGGCCCCATAAATTTGATTCTGAGCCAAGAGCTTGTAAACAAAGTTTTAGCTTGGAGGGACCTTTCTAAAGTTGAAGTTCAAATGCCTGAAAATTGCATTTTATAAACACAAGCACCGTGAGAGAGTTAGCTGTACCTGCTACATAAACAAGTCCCCGTTTTATATGGTGCCTGAAGGATCCCCAAGTGCTTCACAAACTACAGGCCAGATTCTGCTTGGCACTTGCAAATCAGAATAACAGACCCCCGTGTCCCACACAAATGAAAGCAATATTAAAGTGTACTGATACGCTGGCCAAGAGCAGTCCATACAGAGCCCTCTGATTCCCACAGAGGCCCGGTCTACACTTACCTTGGCGATTCGGCGGCAGTTGACAGGAGATACACGAGTGACATAAATCACTTGCATATCTCCCGTCAACTTTGCAGCGTCTCCTCTGCGCGGCGTCCACACTGCGCTGCCTCGAAGGAAACAGCGCTCCCTTCGATGCAGCGCTACTCCACTTACCGGGGTGGTTTTCCTGCGTCACTTCCTGGATCGACTGAGCGCGTCTACACAGACCGCTCAGTCGATCCAGAGCAATCAATCTGACGGCGGCAAATTTGCCACCGTCAGTGTAGACCCAGCCTAAGTGTATGACTGACCTGCCTGGGGGGAGAAGGAAGGGTTGGAGGAAAAGGCTGTGCATAGAAAGTGTTGCTGCGTCAGGGACCAGATGTTAAATTATCCATAGATCTCTCCATAATGCCTTTTCGACCCATCTCATGGTTTCTTCTCATCCCCTTACACAAGGACCAATCTATGTTCTCCAAGTACACCCTCCATCACTTGAATGTTAAGTGCAAGGGGAGCAGGCGATACCCTTGTATTGCCAGAGGTTGTTTTCTGCCCATGATTGAAATATACAGAGCAGGGAAAGAGGCGGCAGTTTACTTCAAAGATGTTACAGCAGCAGCACAGTGCCCTTTAGTATCTGGATACAGAAGAAAAGGTTCTTTCTGCTCAAAAAAGCCTGGCCAGGTGCTTGGAGCAGCAGCTTCTCAGCCCAAACTAGAATTTTGCCCCTGGTGTACATAAGTGATTAGAGGAATAGCCTGGGACTTGGGAAACTCAGGTTCAATAGGCTGCTTTACCGCCTTAGGCAAATCATTTAGGCCCAAGTCCCCAGTGGGGTGTAGGTGGTGCAATATGTAAGCACCCAGGAGAATCCACAGACCCTGAGCTAGGTGCACAGGGTCCCTATACAATGAAAGGGGAGAGAGAGGTGCCTCACAGTGGGAGCCACAAGAGCCAGCCAGCAGAGTGGGGAGCTGTCTTAGCTATGCAGTAGGAAATGCTGAGAAGAGGGGGGTGTCCTAAGCCCCATTGTTCTCAGGGAGTTAGTTGCTTAAGTACGGGCCGGAGGAAGGTGCCTGTTTCTGCTTGTGATCCACAGCTGGGAATCCTTTCCCCAAGTCCGGCATCTAAGCTGTTCCTTGCAAAACCGGTGGTGGCACACACCTAACTCCATGGCGGAGGGAGGGGAAGGAGGCGCCCTCTGTTCTAACCTTCCCCACTTTGCCTGATGTGGAAAAGGGATTTAAACAGACATCTCCCATCTCTCAGCCTAGCCTCCCGCTGATCGATGCTGTTCCACTGTGGATAAATAATTAATATGAGCGAGAGAGAGAGTGACTCTATAGCCTGGTGGTGAGGACACTCACCTTTTCCACTCCCCAGGGCTGTTTTGCGTGGTGTTAGGAGTGCTTTGAGAACGCCTGCCTACCAGAATGGGCCCTGCAAGTGAGATGGGTGGGGAAATGTCTAGTTTCACCTGGTTTGAGGTTCCCACTGAGGCCTATGCATAAGATAGGTGTCCGGGTGCCTGCCAGTGGCATACCGTGGGTCTCCAGCACCCAGGGGCCAAGCCTGTGTTTGTGCCCTTCCCCAGGCCTCATGAGCCCCCTCCCCCGTGTAGGGCAGGAGAGATCCCTGGCTCCCATCAGAGGGTGCTGCCCCCCAGCTGCCCCAGGGAGCTGCAGAACGGGACAAGTCACTTACCTCCTCCTGCACGGGGGACGTTCTGGTGCTCATTGTGGTGGCAGAGCCTGGCTCTGGTCGGATTCTGCCGTCCCCCCACCTCTCTCACTTACCCCTCCCCTTCTCACCCCCATCTGGCGCCCACTTCTCCTTCTCCAGCCCCGCAGGCCAGTGTTGGCTCTGGCATGGTGTTCTTGACCCCTGGCCAGGGAGTACCTGGGGGGAGGGACTCCTTCTGGTCAGACATAGCTCCCCGCCTGCCCCTGGGCTCCGTCCAGCCGCCCCTCATAGCCTCCTGTGCTTCCCTCCCTCTGTGTGTTGTGAAGGCCAGCCCAGTGCCCCCTGCCAGGCTGGCACCCGGGGGCCTGGCCCTCCCCGCCCCCTCCCTTGGTATGCCACTGTTGCCTGTCTAACATAGCAGCGCACATGCCCAAAGAAAGAAACATAGGCTTATAGGGAAATTTCATGGGGGAAATATAAGCACTGAGGGATCTAAGGTTTCTCCAGGGTGAGGCAGCAGTTTAGCAGGGGTTTTGAACATCTCATTGGCACCTACATTTTGTACTTAGGCACCTAAAGGGGGAATGAGTTATCTAAGTCCTTTTGTGCATCTGGGCCTCAGTTCCCTATCTGTGAAATGGGGAAAATAGTACCTCAGAGAGTGTGATGAGGATAACGACATTAGAGTAAAAATGTATAAAAGGATAGACTTAGCTTTGCCTGTAGCTGCTATCTCTATATAGATTAAAGGAACCCACCATTAGAATGGAACATGGCAGCTGTTTTAACAGGTCAGAGCAACTTCACCCAACAGCTGAGGACAGAACACAAAGAAGAATAGCCAGTCCAGCTGAAAGGACAAAGTGAATTCGGTAGCTAGGCCCAGATCCGCAAAGGAACTTGGGCGTTATGATGCTGAGCAGCACAGCACCTTGAAAATCACAGTAACAACACAGATCCACAGAGCCTGAGTTAAGTGCCCAGATCCCTATGCAATAAATGAGGAGACTTATCTGGCTTTAAGACTAAGCTTGATAAGTATATGGAGGGG
>ML675610.1:51285225-51333528 GCA_007922155.1 Mesoclemmys tuberculata | reverse complement strand
CTATGAGTCTATGAGATATAGGCACCTTAGGCGGCGATCCACAAAGCCAGCATGGTAGGCAGGAAGCCACATATGCTAGCCAATGGGGAGATGCGAGAGAGAGCAGTGTGTGCTAAGCTCCCCGACCCCCTCTTTTAGAGATCGGGCCTAAGTCTGGGCTGCAGAGCGGTACGTATCCCTGCTAGCGATCCAGGAACTGGAGGAAGATAGACTCTTGGCCATCCAAGTCATGTAAGTGGGTAGGCATTTGCAGAGGGGGAGAAGAGGGACGACCTCCCTCATAACCTTCAGACTAGTGGATAGGGACTCTCACAGGATGTGTGAGACCTTGTTTGAGACCCCCCTCTTTCTCCTGAGTAGGAGAATGGATTTGAACAGGTTTTGGTCACTGTGATGGAGTTCAGTTCATGCAATCTAGACCAGTAAGAGGTTGTGCCATCACTTGTGCTGCAACCCTGAGTGCCTCATGCCGCTTTGCTGTTGTAGTTCCTAGCCTGGGATGCTTACAACCAGTCAACAAGCATGCAGGTCATACTCTGAAGTGTCTGTGTACTAGACAGCCTGTCTACAACCCCATAGCTCCACTCCACTTGCTGCAGCTATCCTGTCTGGGGTGTTGCCCAGAAACACAGCAAAAGTTGAAATACAGATCCATCAAACATATCCATTACTTTCAAGACAAATATGACACATGCATAGAAACAATATTATCATACTTAGCAAATTATAATCTTTTAAACAGTACCTAATATGGCATATTTCATCTGAATTGCTGTAATTTTGAAATATTGGTGTTCAATAACATTATAAATGGTCTCTTTAATCCAGCCATTGTCACAGCAGGGTTGAGGAAAATTGCTTATCCAGCTCTTGACTAGGCCTAACCCTTTATGAAAACTAACCAGCTCACAGCCAGTGGTTAGAGTTAGTGCTGACACGATCCTAAATTTACTTCTTTTAATGGGACACTGTCCATAAAAGAGACGCTTGTGCTTATTAATGTTAAATATTTTTTCTTTTCATATATATATATATATAAAAATGTGGTCAGTAAACACATGTTTTAGAAGAAATGCTCTCTTTCAAAACAAACAGGCTTACATTCCATTACCCAAAACTTTATGCATGGCTTGTGCAGTTCTGCCAAAAGCTGAATTATGAAACTGTGGTCTCAGACAAACAGGCTCATGTGGATTGTTTCTTAAAATAAACTAATGTGCTCAAGTATGTGTAAACAATAATTATTTTATTAAGTAAGTAGAGGATGAAAGACCAGGTAAGGATCCTTAGTTTAATCTGGTAGATTGCATAAATCTGAAAGTCTTTTCCACTAGGTGGCAATAGAGTATAAAATCACACACAAACAGTTATACAGTAGATTTGTTTCTTAATAGGTAGATGGCATTTGTTTACCAACTGGCCCAGGCAAAAATACTGGACGCAGATGATTTAATCTCTATTTCTAGGGTACAATGGAACTGGTATTTGACACCTTGTTTGTTTGAGGAAATTTATTTTTATGGTATACTTCCTAGAGAGGCAGAAATTGCCATAAGGCTAATTTAAAGCCTTTTCTACTTCCTAACAAATGCTTTTAAAAATCTGTTTTCTAACCTTCTTGTCAGCGGACATGTTGTAGGAATTAGCGTATTGAACTGTGACTCAGGAGACCTCTAATCTTGCGTCTGCCATAAATTTGCTGTGTGACCTTGGCTAAATCACCTAAATTCTCTGCGCTTCAGTTTTCCCATCTCTTTAAAAAAATAATGCTACTTACCTATCTTGTAGTGGTAGAGTGGAAGAGGGTTATTTGTGAAATGGTTTGAGATCCTTGGCTTAGAGATATTGTATAGAAATCCAAAGTATTTTCAATTGTCTGGTACTTAAACTCAACCCTGAGAAAGAGGAGTCATATCACATCATGATATGTTTTATTGGATGGAAGATTGGTCTCTGAAAGTGGAACTTTGGGCTAAAGGGGTCTTCTAAAAAATCATGGGAGACTCCTAAAATAGAATATTGTCATCATGTCATATGAAGAGTTCATTCAGATTGGTGCGGATCTGAAGCCTGTCATGTCAGGCCTGGTCTACACTTACCTGGAGATTCGGCGGCAGTCGATGGGAGTTACACAGAGTAGCTTGCGTAACTCCCATTGACTGCTGTATTTCCGTCCTGCGCAGCGTGTGTTCACTGCACTGCACCAATGGGAACTGCGTTCCCGTCGATGCAGCACTACTCACTTGAGGAGGTGGTATTTACTAGGCTGACTTCCTGATCGATTGAGTGGGTCTTCACTGACCGCTCAGTTGATCCAGAAAGATCAATCTGGTAGCAGTGACTTTGCCGCCGTCAATGCAGACATACCCTCAATTTAAAGCTGTCTGATGAAGCACAAGCCAAGCATGGTGATACATGAAAAGGTATTGAAGGAGCGGGGAGTGTGGAGAGGGTGCTGTAGGGATCAGTGTTAGGTCTGGTTTTATTGAACACCTTTGTCAGGGATTTGGCCTGGGAGATCATTTGGATTTTACTAAAAAAGTTTACCCCCTTCCCCTCAAAGTTGCATGGCATGGGAAAAGTTAACAACCAGATTAAGTGGTCACTGATTTTGTGTCCTTGAACTTTTGGAAGCTGAATTTAAGCCACTTAAGATGTGGGTAGTTACACTGTGATTGGTCTCTGGAAAGAAAGGAGGCAAGCTGGTCCGTTGAGGCAGCCTGTCTTTCTCTGGGACTAACACAGTGAAGGCAGGGAACTGTTCATCTTAGACATACCCCGATCAAAAGGAAGGAAGTCATGTGTCTCTGCCCAAGAAAGGCAATGGTGAGGGAGCTGGAAGCCTGAGAGTGGGGTGCTCCTGCTGCTGAACCACTAAGGGGGAATCCAGGTACAGTTGTCCTGAACGGTGACACTTAAGACCCACAGCACTCTTTGGACAAAAGCTGTTCTGCAAGATGATGCTTGAAAGTTTCTGATTCCATCTTCCCCAGATAGGCGTGGTTGCTGTTGGTTAGTGAGGGCCGCTTGGTGAACGGGAAAATCTGTGAGAAATGCTGGCTGCAATCCCACAGTGTCATCCTCGAGATGCCCTAGTGATCGGAAAGAAGTAAATGAATACAAAGAACATAAATGCATCCTTAACAGTAGAGAGGTATGATACAGAGATGGCACCTTGGACAAACCGCCCTAGCCCAAATTCCAAGAGAGTAACACTTTGGAAATACCATTTATAACTCAGAAGTATCATAGATGGTATTTAATTGAGCTCAGGTAAGCACTGGGTAAAATCTGCCCACTCAATGGGCCGTGGAAGTGAAAGGTGGCAGCAGAATATCAATCCATAGAAAAACAAGTGCATGTCAATGCTACCAGTTCACTAACAATGCATGTTAAAACGTGCAAAGCTAGAATGGAATTACACGTTGTATCCGTTGTACAGCCAACGGAGTTCATCACAGCTAACGCTATTACAGTGAATACCAAATGAATTAATAATGATTCACCACTTAATTCCCTCTTCACACCCCTTCCACCTTTTCTTTAGCTTTAACAAACTGGGCTAGAGCCAGGTGCAATGACAGTTCAGTAGTGACTTTAAGCACCATGTATGCTGCTATTGTGGCAATTTAAATTGCCACTTTCTATTAAAAGGTCTAACTCCACACGGTTTTAGCTGAAAGCATGCTGCATTGACAGTGCAATTAAACAAAGAAACTCTTCTCATGGGATGTCAGTGCAACCACATTTTAAATAAGGGTTCAACCGCACCTCGTTAATTCAAACTACAGTATAGCTTTCGACTGAAGAATACCACCTGATTTGGGTTTGTTTTTTTTCATACTGTATGACAGTTTCAATTATCATTGTAACAGACTTCAAGCAGTAAATGTGCCAAGTGGATCTAGCAGTCTTTGAAAGCCCCCTTTCCTTCACTACAAATGTAAATAACGAAAATTAATTTTTCTCAATATTCATAGAATCATAGACTATTAGAGTTGGAAGGGACCTCAGGAGGTCATCTAGTCCAACCCCTGCTCAAAGCAGGACTAACCTCAGCTAAATCATATTTACCTGTAAATAGATATTTTACCTATTCAATAGTTCTTCCTAATTTTTGATTTGTCATATATTTCATTTTGTATCTGTAGTTCTATGTATTGACTTTGAAATTTTAGAAATATGCCACAGATGGTACAGAATATGTATTTTAATAATAACAATATTTTGCACATTTGGAGTACTTTTGAACTAATGATCTTATAATGTTTTACAATGAGTATTGTTTTATAGAAGGAGCCACAGAGATTAAGCAACAATTCCAAGGTCACCCACCAAACCGGTGTCAAAGTGGAGAACAGAATCTAGGATTCCTGACTCCCACTTCCCTGCTCTAACAAACTTACTGTACTTTGCCTTTTGGAGTAGGTGTATCTTAAGTCCTTCTGTTACAATCAGGGAAGCGTTTTCACATATTTTGTTGTGTAAAGGTATGTTTAATATCTTAAATGATAGATAGAATATGTGGCAAACAGCCACCTTCCCCTGGTGGGTCTCACGCTTTACCTCTCTTCCTGGGTCAGGCCACCCCCTGCTACCCCATCTCCCCTGGCTGCAGAGGTGCTTTGTTTCCTGCTCTGGGAAGGAACCTTCTCCTCCAGTTGCCACAAGCCTTCTGGCAGCTTCCTCCTAGTTTGTTCCCACTTCCCCTCTTGGGAAGGCAGGGTTTCAGTACACCTGGCGTCACCCTTCATTGGGGCCAGGTGCCTCTAATTGCCCTGTTGTGCTCTCTTTTCTGCCTGCAGGGCAAAGGGCCTTTAACCCTTTAGGGCCCACATACTGGCCCTGGTATACCCTTTGATAGCCCTTTGGCCTGACTTTACCACAAATATTAATATTACACATGACAATAAAAATAACATGTTTTATCAGCCTGGTTTATTTCCTTCACTCCTATCACACAAATTGTGTGCAAAATATAGACTTTTTTCTTAGATAGATACTAGATATCAGCGAGAATAACACAATTACAGTCTTTGGTGTTTTGTGCCTTAAATTAGAATTGAAGAATATTTGAACAGCGGTAATGCTGGGTATTTTATTTTAATGGCCTTTAAGCTTTGCCGGTATATCTAAGAGTCCCTTATGTCATGTCCAATATGCTTTTTCTGAAGTGTATGAGACTTGCTAGAGATAAATGAGTCATAACATTTAAGCTCCCTCTGTTACATTCTCAGTTGTTACAGTTATTGCTCTGAAGGACACAGATAGTCATCTCAAGATAAGTATCTATGTGATGGTTATGGAGGGGATTTTTATGTCTACACAATTACATTTCTAATCTCAAAGCACTCCACATTTTAGTACTTTACTGCTATGAACAAATGCAGCAATAGAGAATGATTCATATCTGACCCTTACAAAAATAATATACAAGGAATGAGAATCTAAAGTAATTTTATGTACAGAATTATGAACATTTTCTCTTTGCTATTTTTCCCTTTCTGGATGGACAAACAAACCTCACCAGTAGTCTGGGAACAAATGAGCAAAAGGAGGGCTAATTGCATGGCCAAGCGGGCTATAATGGAACAAAATGGTCATTTTAGAAATGCCTGAAAAGAAAGATATTGGCAATGAGATTTAAGGAACTGGGGGAAAAATGTATCTACCTATGTGTGGTGGCATTTCTAACGTATGATGTAATAGTATGTAGGTTCGAGATCCTCAGGTGTATTTAGCTGCCTACCTCCGATAGAAATCAGTGTGCGTTACATTACATGATGCATTACACAGTTTGGTGCCTAAATATCTTTGAGGCTCTAGGCCTAGGTGCCAGTAATGCTACTTGTTCTTCTATAGCACCTGAAGATCTCAAGACAGCATTAATGAAAGCAGCCTCTTAACACTTCATAAAGGACATAAATATTCCCCTCTCACAGATGAGGAGACTGAGGCAAACAAATGTTGTAACTTGGCCCAAGCTCCCCAGAGAAACGTTCTATATGTAACTTGTTACAGACAATAGCCCTGATTTTGCAATTACATGTTCACAGGTGGACCTGTGCACTCATTCAGTGCCCCACTGAAATCAACAGATGTGCTTTTCAGATCTAGGTGCTCCTCACTTCCTGTGAGAAGCCTCCCCAGTTATTTAATAGATATTTCACCCTAGACCCTTAACTGAGCAGCTTACTCTGCTTCGTGCCACAAACCTAACTAGGGTGACCAGATTTCCCAATTTTATAAGGACAGTCCTGATATTTGAGGCTTTTTCTTATATAGGTGCTTACTATGTCCCACTGCCTGTCCCGATTTTTCACACCTGCTATCTGCTCACCCTAGTACTAACTCCCCTGAGCTCACTGCCACTGTCTTTCAAGCCTGCACACGCTCCTCTGTGGATCTCCCCTCTGCTGTAGAATTACATACGTTTGGCAAATGGATAGGTTTGATTTGGTATCTCTCCACCCTGACGGTGTCCCTTTAACGTCCTGTCTCAGGTTCTGTCACTTTATCTGGATTGTACAACTGACAGTGATGGTTGTTCCCATGTTTTTGTGGCAACTGAATACTATTCCGAAGTGAGTATATGGGTTGGACTGCACAATGTACGGTTTTATGACAGTTTTTGCCATAACAAAGTAAACTTAATTGCAAGGAGCAGTTCTTACCTGTAACATTTCAAGAACTTGCCAATGTTAAACTAAGTTAACATCCATAGCTGCATAGTCAAGGGGGATTGAGCTATCTTAATGAATTTTTCTAGTCATAAGTAGAAATCTGCTAGCATATTAGGGTTATAAGGAATAGCCAGCAAGCATCTGTCAAGAACAAATCACACCAAACCAACCTAATTTCCTTCTTTGACAGGGGTACTGTCCTAGTGGATAGGGGGAAGCAGTAGATGTGATACTCTTGATTTAGTCGTAAGTGATGCACAGGATCTGGTCTAAGAGGTGAATATAGCTGAACTGTTTGGCAATAATGACTGTAATGTAATTGAATTTAACATTCTTGTGCAGGGGAAAATACCAAAGAAGCCTACCCCAATAGCATTTAAGTTCAAAAAGGGGAACTACACAAAAATGAAGAAGCTAGTTAAATGGAAATTAAAAGGAACAGTCACAAGAGTGAAAAGCATGCAAGCTGCATGGAAACTTTCTATAAACACCATAATAATAGAAGTTCAAATTAAAGGTATACCCCAAATAAAAAAAGAAAACAATAAGAGGACCAAAATAATCCCACTATGCCAACAACAGAGTAAAAGAGGTGGTTGGAGGCAAAAACTGGAAGTCAAATTCTACTGAAGAAAATAGAAGGGAGAAGAAATTGTGACAGGTCAAGTATAGAATTATAATTAGGCAGGCCAAAAAAGAATTTGAAGAGCAATTAGCAAAAGACACACAAACTAACAGTACATCAGAAGCAGGAAGCCTGCCAAAAACCAGCGGGGTGCCTGGACAATTGACATGCTTAAAAGAGCACTCAAGGAAGATATGGCCATTGCAGAGAAGCTAAATTAATTTTTTCCGCTGGTCTTCATTGCAAAGGATGTGACGGGGGTTCCCACACCGGAGCCATTTTTTTTAGGTGACAAAACTGAGGAACTGTCCCAGATTGAGAAGTCTGTAGAGAAGGTTTTGGAACAAATTGATAAATTAAACATTCCTGAGTCACCAGGAACAGATGATATTCACTCAAGAGTTCTGAAGGAACTCAAACATGAAAGTGTCGAACTACTACATGTGGCATATAACCTATCACTTAAATCCGCCAGTATAGCGGGTAATTGGAAGATAGCTAATGTGACACTGTTTTGTTTTTTAAATGGTTCCAGAGGTGATGGCAATTACAGGAACATAAGAATTTACTTCAGTGCCAGGCAAATTGATTGAAACTATAGTAAAGAAAAGATTTACCAAACATAGATTTTTTTGGGGATGAGTCAACACGGCTTTTGTAAAGGGAAATCATCTCAGAAATCTACTAGAATTCTTTGTGGACAAGGGTGATCCAGTGGATCCAGTGTACTTGGACTTTCAGACAGCCTTTGACAAGGTCCTTCACCAAAGGCTCTTAAGCAAAGTAAGCTGTCATAGGTCAGGATACAATTTGGTCATGGAAGTCACAGATTTCATGAGTTTCCAGGACCTCCATGATCTGTGGGGCAGGGCTGGAGCAGCTGTCAGCCCGGGGGCCACCACCAGACAGCTGACTGGCTGGCCAGACTCAGGCAGCCAGCCCTGGGTTGTGTAGCAGCTGGTGGTCTGGCCAGCCCTGGGGCCACCGAATAGCAGAGTGGGGGCCATCCTCCACACTCATCAGCCACCAGCTCACTGGAGCAGTGGGGCTGGAGCAGCTGCAAGCCTCAGCAGCTCTATTTTCCCCTCTCCTCCCGGGTATTTTTTAGTAACAGCCAGGGGTAGGTTGCAGCTGCAGTGAATTTTTGCTTACTGCCTGTGACCTGGCCCTGATTGTTACTATGATGGAATAGATAGATAGAATCTTAGCCGTAGTCATGGAATTAGAGAGAAGGTCCTCTCATGCCTCAGTAACTGGTGAAAAGACAGGAAACAAAGGGTAGGACCACATGGTCAGTCACAGTGGTCGCAGTGCAGATAGAGAAATAGTAGGAGGAGTCAGGAGTCTGTACTGGGACCAGTGCTGTTCAGCATACTAGTAAATTATCTGGAAAAAGGGGTAAACAGTGGGATGGCAAAGTTGATGGCAAAGCTGATACAAAATTACTCAAGATAATTAAGTCCAACGCTGACTGCAAAGAGCTACAAAGGGATCTTACAAAACTGGGTGACTGGGCAACAAAATGGCAGCTGAAATTACATGTTGATAGATGAAAAGTAATGCACATCGGAAAACGTAATTCCAACTATACATACAAAATGTTGGGCTCTAAATAAGCTGTTACCACTCAAGAAGGAGATCTTGGAGTCATTATGACAGTTTTCTGAAAACATCTGCTCAATGTGCAGTGACAGTCAAAAAAGCTAACAGAATGTTAGGGACCATTACAAAATGGACAGATAATAAGACTGTAAATATCATAATGCCACTATATAAATCCATGGTCCTCCTACACATTGAGTATTGCATACACTTTTGGCTGTCCCATCTCAAAAAAGATATATTAGAATTGGAAAAAATACAGAGAAGGGCAACAAAAGTGATTAGGGATATGGAACAGCTTCCACATGAGGAGAGATTAAAAAGACAGGGGTTATTCTTCTTAGAAAAGAGATGACTATGGGGGGATATGATAGAGGTCTATAAAATCATGAATTGTGTGGGCAAGTGAATACAGATGTATTATTTACCCCAGTGGTTCCTAACCTTTTTGGCTCGAGGGCCACAAATATCATTTTTACAAACCTGAAGGGCCACCAGTCTATCAGCTCAAAAAATGTATTGATATAATCATCATTAAGGACTACAAATCACTACATATTTAAAGTAACATTTTGATGCTACTGTGCTCATTTTTACATTCACTATTTTGAACCTAAAAATTACTCACAGTCTGTCACACATTCACAGACAAAGCAATAGTGTAGATAAGGGACTGTCACTACACACTAAAGCACATGACCTGGCAGCTAAGTCATGGTGGGTGGTCTGCTAAGTGCAGGCCAAACCAGAAAGCACTGATTTCTAGAGTCCTGCCCTTCCTCAAGCATGGTAGGTCCTGGCTGCTCCACCAGTAGTGCCTCCCCCCCCCCCCACTGCAGCCAGACAGAAGGAGTTCAGCAAGGAGGCAGCCTCCTTGCTGATCTCCAATCCCCCTGACCGCAGCAGGGAAACCACACGCGTCCTCTAGCCCCATGCGCTCCAACTGGGTCGCTAGGCCGTGGTTCCCTTCTGCAGCCAGGGGGATGGAAAATCAGTGCTTCCCTGCCTCTGGCTCCAGCAGGGACCCCGGCGCCTAGGGACCCAGGCAGAGCCCTTTGCTCTCTGCTGGAGCCGGGAGAGGGGAGCGCTGAGCACCGGTCTTGTAGCTCTGCAGCAACATGCTCTGCCTGAGTCCTTAGGCGGCGACTCCCTTCTGCAGCCACCAGGAGGGAAGTGGCGGGACACTTTGAAAGACCACTTTTGGCCCCAGGGCCCCGGGTTGGGAACCATTGCTTTACCCCTTCACATAACACAGGAAGCAGGTGTCACCCAATGAAATTAATAGTCACCAGGTTTAAAACAAACATAGGAAAGTACTTTGCACAACGCACAGTCAACCTGTGGAACTCATTGCCGGGGTGCTGTGAAGGCTGAAGTATAATTGGGTTAAAAAAAGAATTAGATACATTCATGGAGGATAAGTCCATTAATGGCTCATAGCCAAGATGATCAGGGATGCAACATCCCATGTTCTGGATGTGCCTAAGCCAGAGGCTGGCACTGGGTGAAAGGGGATGGATCACTGAATAATTGCTCTGTTCTGTTCATTCCCTAGGAAGCATCTGTCACCAGCCACTGTTGGAAGACAGGAGACTGGGCTAGAGGGACCATTGTATGGCCCTTCTTATAATATATCTTGATTTTAGTAAAGCTTTTGGCAGAGTCCCACATGACATTCTCATAAGCAAACTAGGGAAATGTGGTCAAGATGAAATAACTATAAGGTGGGTGCACAACTGGTTGAAAGACCTTACTGAAAGAGTAGGTATCAATGGTTCGCTGTCAAACTGGAAGGGTATATCTAGTGGGGGGTCTGGCAGGGTCAGTCCAGGGTCTGATACTAATCAATGTTTTCATTACTGACTTGGATAGTGGTGTGGAGAGTATGCTTATAAAATTGTAGATGGCACCAAGCTGGGAGGGATTGCTTGCACATTGTAGGAAAAACTGTACTGAGGCACGATCAAGGTTCGAAGATCCACAGCTTCCAAGGCCAAAAGCGACCATTATGATGATGTAATCTGACCTCCTGTATTGCACAGGCCATAGAACTGCCTCAAAATAATTCCTAGAGCAGATCTTTTAGACAGACACTTATTCTTGATTTAAGAAATGGTCGGTGATGGAGAATCCACCATGACTCTTGGTAAATTGTTCCAGTGGTTGATTACTCTCACTGTTTAAAAACGTATGTCTTATTTCCCATTAGAATTTGTATAGCTTCACTTTCCAGCCATTGGACTGTGTTATACCTTCTCTGCTAGGCTGAAAAAGCCCATTATTAATATTTGTTCCTTATAGACTGTGATCTAGTCATCCCTTAATCTTCTATTTGTTAAGATAAATAGATAGATTCAAGGAATTGAATCACAAGGCATGTTCTCTAATCCTTTAATCATGACTGTTCTCATGGTGCTTTGGTGAACCCTCTCCAATTTATCAAAATCCTCCTTGAATTGTGAACACCAGAACTGGACACAATATTCCAGCAGCGGTCTCACCAGTGCTAAATATAGAGGTAAAATTTAACCTTTCTACTCCTACTGGAGAGTCCCCTGTTTGTGCATCCCAGGATCACATTAGCGCTTGGGGCCACAGAGTCACATTCGGTGCTCACGTTCAGCTGGTTATCCACCCTGAGAGTTAAGTGCTCAAAATCAGGATATTCCAGTTTTATGATTTAACTTGCAAAATTCTCTGTCTCCTTGTGTATTACACCATAGGTGGTATGATAGTCTCTAACTATGTGATCATGTATAATTTCTTTAATACAGTACAATTGTTTGTGTTGTGTGGGGGAGAACAGTGGGGGGGGGAATAGGTATTGGAATGCCATCTTAATCTTAGCAGATGCTATCTGTGCTCACTATGGCCCCAGTTCAGCAAGGTACTTAAGCAAGTGCCTAACTTCAAGCATGTCAGTTAGAGCAGTGGTTCTCAACCTTTCCAGACTACTGTACCCCTTTCAGGAGTCTGATTTGTCTTGAGTACCCAAGTTTCACCTCACTTAAAAACTACTTACTTACAAAATCAAACATAAAAACACAGCACACTATTACTTAACAATGGCTGACTTTCTCATTGTTACCATATAATTATACAATAAATCAACTGGAATATAAACATTGTGCTTACATTTCACTGTACCCAAAGCCTGGGCCCCCTGCCTGGGTCTGAAAGCAAAGCCCAAACCCCGCCACCCACTACTGAAGCATGTAACTTAGCTTCACAGGCCTCCTGTGGGGTGGGGACCCAGGCAATTACCCTGCTTGCCAACCCCCAAAGCCAGCCCTGCACATGTGACCCCCTAAACCCATCCTGGGACAGCTGAGAAACACTGTCATAGGCAAATATCTGGATGAGCTGATGTACCACCTGGGAGACCTCTGTGTACCACCAGGGGTACATGTAACCCTGGTTGAGAACCACTGAGTTAGAGCATCCCATTGACTTCCTTACTGAATATTTTATCTTGCAGGATCCCAAATCGCTCTGTGATCTTTGTGTATAGAAATAATTTTATTTTCCACTGAAACATAGCCACTTCTGGGCTGAAAAACAACCTGAATATAGAATGCCCTATCCAAAATGAACTGTAGTCAGCATGCAAACAACCACACTGAAACGTTCCTATTTTTCATTCAATGCTTCCCAGACCTGCAGAGGAAATCAGAGCAAGTTAATATAGGCTGAGGCTGTAATAAATTAATAATAATGTTAATAAGGCCTAATGCTGTGCTTGGGGCAATATAACCCCAAATTTTAAACAGGGGATGCATTATACACAGTTTAAAAAAAACAACAGGTTGGATAAATATGGCAAAAATATTTAAAAATTAATTAAAAAAATTAATTTGCTTCAACTGCATTTTTTCTAAATATTGCCAGCCCAAGTGTCCAAAACTCATGACTCAGCACGCCCAACTATATGATTTTTTAAAAAAAACAAACAAGCATAAATGTTGGTTTCTCTTTATTTACCCTCTGGTTTTTGAATCTCCTGACTTCAGGAACTGGGGCTTTAAGAAAAACACTAAGTATTATGAGACGTCTGATAAGATCATGAGAGCTGGCAACACGGTTTCTGTAACTATTCTACTGAATGGGTTTTATGGATAGGAATATTTTTAGCAACGGTAACTTCAAAACAAATATTTGAATAATATTTGTGAAAAGTAACTTCAGAATTTGTGAGCGTATTCATACTGGAAATTTGGCTAAGAGAATTGCACTTTTCCAGTTAGGAAACCAAAATATGTCATGTGACCTGTATGCCCAATAAAAGTACCATGATTCTAAATTTGAATCCCTGCAACTAATTGCTCATAATCTGCAAAATGAGAATTAAATGCCAGTTAATAAATATGAGAAAATCGTAAACTGCTTGTGGACAATTTGAGGACAAAAAAAAGCAGCACATACCTTTCAGTAAAACACTTTCTCTAAATTATTCCCTTGGGTCTACATTTTTGAAAGCTAGATGTGTAACATATTATCCAACCATCACGAAGAAGTGAGGCATGCTGGAAGAGCTGTGAGATTGGGGTGGACAACTATGTGACGCTGTCAAATGGCTTGTCAAATGCAAGGAGGGCGGAAATTGGTGGCAGGAGGAGATAATAAAAGTGGCTAGTGGAGGTAAATGAAAAATAAGATGTTTGAGTAGTTGAGAGCTACCATGGGAACTAACAGACAAACAGCATGCTTGGGTCTGAGCTGTAACACATCGGGTGAAAGTTACACATTAAAACCATGGTTGATCCTATAGAAGGAAAAGATTTTAATAAAATAACAAAGGATTAGGGAGCCACGGCATTGGGAATATGATTGATGTATGAAAATATACATGAATGCATAAAACTCAAGAGAAGAAGTGTACAAAGGAAGTACAAATAGCCTCTGGCTCACGAGGTGACTGTGTGCAAATCACTTTATCTGCTTGCGTTTGATAGTGGGTAAAAAGCAGGCCCTATCTTGCTGCATCTCAGCTGCAACCTTTCTTGGGAAAAGAAATGTAATCCTTAAATCTCACTAACATCCAATACATCTGTTGTGGGGTTTTTTAACCATCTCTTTTTCAGGAATTCTAGCGACAACACAGGAAGATGCTGCAGCTATAAATTTCACTGAAACGAGATGATAAAATGTAGGAGGAATGTCTGACAGCTATTTTGAAAATGATTCATGAAATGAACATCGAAGCTGCCAACAGTACATTTTATAGCAATTGAAAAGCATAATGAACGTAGGCCATGCTTACACAATGGAAGACTCGATTCTGGGAAGCAGTGACTGTGAAAAAGAGTTTTGGGTTGTGGTGGCTGAACATGAGATTCTAATGTGACGTTGTCACCAAAAGGGCCAATGCAATCCTACGACACCTAAACAAAGGAATCTTGAATAAAGCAGAGAGATTATTTTACCTCCAGATTTGGCACTGATGCTCTCACTGCTGGACTGCTGTGTTTAGTTCTGGTGTCCACAATTCAGGAAGGATGTTGATAAAGTGGAGGGGAGTCAGAGAAGAGTCATGAGAGAATTCTAAAGGATTAGAAAACGTGCCTTAATGATAGACCCAAGGAGCTTAATCTATTTAGTTTACAGAGAAAACAAAGGAGTGACTAGATCACAGTCTATAAGTACCTACATGGGAAACAAATATTTAATAGTGGGCTCTTCAATCTATCATTGAAAGGTATAAAGAAATCAAACGGCTGGAAGGTGAAGCTAGACAAATTCAGGTTGGAAATAAAAATAAGGTGTGACACGCCGAGCGCCATGTATGTCCTTATGGTGTGATTTATGTATCATTCATATTCACCCTTACAGTGTAACTGTGTATTGTCTAATGCAAAGTGTGCCATGTAAGGTGTAAGGTGACACACATTATGGTAGCATGTTTTCAGCACTGTCATACGTATTGTGATAAAGTCAGGCCAGATGGCTCTAAAAGGGTGTGCTGGGACCAGTATGAGGGCCTGAAAGGCCCTCTGCCCTCTATTTGAAAACCGGGGGTACGTGGGTGGGCACAAGCCCACCCACCGCTAAAGGTTCCCCTCCCAGCCTAGGGGAGGAACCATTGGACCCGGGTCCAACAGATTACGGGGGACAACAAATGAAAAAAACAGGAAAGGGCATGAAGGTCACAGGGTCAAACGTAGGGGACCAGAAGGGGACACCAAGCAGAGAGCCCCGGACAGCGCCCACTGCTCCTCAAAGGTGTCCAGGGAGCCAGCGGACGCTGCCCAGAGGAACTCCGCCCGGAGACGTGAGTTGACAAGGGAGCGGAAATAGGTCCCACAGTCGCAGGGAGCCTCCCCTGCGAACCTCCTCTCCCTGGTCTTGTAGATGGTTAATTTGGCCAGGGCTAGGAGGAGGTTGATGAGGAGGTCCCGGGACTTCGTGGGGCCATGGATGGGGTGTGAGTGGATGAACAGGTGCAGGGAGAAGTGCAGCCAGAACCTCAACAAGAGGTTCTGGAAGAGCCGGAAGAGGGGCTGCAGCCTGGCGCACTCCAGGTACACTTGCGCCAGGGTCTCCCTCATGCCGCATATGGGCAGGTGTCAGGGTGGGAGGTGAACCGCGCCAAGTACGCGCCCGTGCTCACGGCTCTGTGAAGGAGCCGCCAACTGATGTCCCCAGCAGGCCGTGGGGTCAAGGTGGAATACAGACTGGCCCACCGGGGATCCTCGCCCTCCGAGGGTGGTAAGAGGTCCCGCCACTTGGTGTCCAGGTGGGACACAAGAGCAAGGAAGTGAAGGGTGTGAAGCACGAGCACGTACAGATGTTTCCTAGGCGCGGTCTGGAAGAGGACCGGCTGCAGATCAAGCAGCCGGCTTGGGGCGTGAGGATGGGGGGGCCGAGGCCCGATGGTAAGCGCCGGAGGGCCGGGGCTGAGGGGGTGGCGGGGAGCACCCTCCTGCAAGATCTGCTCAAGGTACATCAAAGCAGTAGGGGGCAAGGCTGCCCTCACCTCCTGGAGTACGCATCGGGGGGTTCGAAGGGTGGAGAGCCCCATACGCCAAGCCAGCGCATAGGGATCCACCCAGGCCCCCCGGGCATAGTCCAGGAGGTCTCCGACCCTGGTGACTCCTGCCAGGACCAACTACCGTCGCACCGAGGGGGCCTCCGCCACCTGCACACGCAGCTGGGGATTGTGTAGCAGGGGCTCCACGAGGAGATCCTCCTCCTCGGTGACCGCAAGGGGCCTGGAGGCTGAGATGAGCCGTCAGGTCCGGAGGAGGTTGTGGTAGAAGACAGGCAGCTCGGAGAGGTCTCGCGGAAGGCCATGGTGGAGAAAAAAGAGCTGCTGGTCATATCGGAGCCCTCGGAGGCGGCGGAGGAAGACGCGCGCCAAGTGGCTCCACGCCGGACTACCTGCACCATAGAGGAGTCTCTGCAGGGCCTGGAGGCGGAAGATGTGGACCTGGCTGCAGATGCAGCACAGGCCCTGCCTGCCCTCCTCCAGGGGAAGACTCAGAATCCCTGCAGAGACCCAGTGCAGTTCTGGCCAAAAGAACTCCAGAACTGTCTTCTGGAGGTAGGCCAGGAAACTCGGGGTCGGGACCAGGGTGTTGAGCCAGTGCCAGAGCATGGACAGGACCAGCTGATTGATCACTAGTGCCCTCCCCCAAAGGGAGAGGCACCGGAGCAGTCCTGTCCATCTCTGCAGCCGCGCAAACACCCTGCCCTCCAAATCCTGCCAGTTCTCCGCCAGGGAGGGATGGGTGGCGGAGAAGTGGACGCCAAGATAGAGTAGTGGACCCGCGCTCCACCGGATGGCTTGAAGCGCGGGTGGGAGGGAGCTCGCCCGCCACCTGGGTCCATGAGGGGGGTGCCGTCAGCAGCCAAGAGGCAGATGATATGCTTCCAGGCTCCCCTCCTTTTCTCCAGGGTGTAGAAGACGCAGGAGCCACGATCCATCTCCCAAAGGAGATGGATGTGGGACGGGACAAAGGCACCTCGGGCCCGAAGGTCGTCGAGGGCTCTAAGCTCCTCCCGCTTCTCCCAGCATGCTCCGCAGAGGGACGGATCCTCGGGGCTGGTGGCCAGTCGCCTCTCCAGCTCCAAAACCTCCCGCTCCAGCTGCTCTATCCCCACATCCTGCTGCCGGCTGGCTCCCCGAGTGTAGTCACGGCAGAAGAGCCGGGCACGCACCTTCCCCACATCCCACCATCGCCGCGCCGAGGGAAAGGCGCCCCTCTGCCCCCACCAGGCCAGCTAGAACTCCCGGAAGGATGCCACGAAGCCCACATCCTCCAGCAGGCTGTTGTTAAAATGCCAGTAGGCCAGCCCCGGCCTCTCCACAGTGAAAGAGGCCGTCATGGTCACCGTATGGTGATCTGAGAACGGGGCCAGCCGGACGCTGGAGGAGTGGGCCCACGCAAGGTGGTGCCGGAAGATGTAGATATGGTCCAACCGGGAGGGGCGCGACCGATCTTCCCCCACCCGGATAAAGGTAAAGGTAACGACATCGTCCAGGTGGTGGTCGTGCCAGACATCTACCAGGGAGTGATGGTCGACAATCTCCCGAGGGAGGGCACTGGTGCTCAACCAGCTAGTCCTGTCCATGCTCTGGTATCGGCTCAGCACCTTGGTCCCGACCCAGAGCTTCTTGGCCTATCTTCAGAAGAAGGCCCTGGAGTTCTTTTGGCCGGGACTGCACTGGGTCTCTGCAGGGATCCTGAGCCTCCCCCTGAAGGAAGGGGTGCAGGGCCTGTGTTGCATTCGCAGCCAGGTCCACACCTTCCGCCTCCAGGCCCTGCAGAGGCTCCTCTATGGTGTGAACGGCCCAACATGGTGCCACTTAGGGCGTGCCTTCCTCCGCCGCCTTCGTGGGTACCGGTACGACTGACAGCTCTTTTTCCTCCACCCGAGAGGCCTTCCACAAAGCCTCTCCGAGCTGCCAGACTTCTACCAGGACCTCCTCCGAACCTGGAGACTAGTTTCGGCCTGCAGACCCCTTGCAGTCACTGAGGGAGACAGCCTCCTAGCGGAGCCCCTACTGCACAACCCCCAGCTGCGTGTGCAGGTGGCGGAGGCCCCCTCGGTGCAACGGAGGCTGGTCCTGGCGGGAGTCACTAGGATCGGAGACCTCCTAGACTATGGCCGGGGAGACTGGGTGGATCCTCGGACGCTAGCCCAGCGTATGGGGCTCTCCACCCCTCGGATCCCCCAACGCGTACTCCGGGAGGTGAGGGCAGCCTTACCCCCTGCCGCCCAGGCCTACCTCGAGCGGGTCTTGTGGGAGGGTACCCCTCGCCCTCCCTTTAGCTCAAGCCCTCCCGCGCTCACTATTGGGCCCCGGCCCCGAGAGTCCCTTCAGCCTCTCCCTCCTTATGCCCCAAGCCGGTTGTCTGAGTTGCGGCCGGTTCTTTTTCGAACCGCGCCCAGAAATCACCTATATACTCTCATACTCCATACCTTTCACTTCCCCGCCCTCGCGTCCCGCCCAGACACTAAATGGCGGAACCTAATGACATCTGTGGAGGGCGAAGACCCCCGGTGGGCCAGCCTTTATTCTACCCTGACCCCGCGGCCCGTCGGGGACATTGGTTGGTGGCTCCTTCACGGAGCCGTGAGTACGGGCGTGTACCTGGCACGGTTCACCCCTCGCCCCGACACCTGCCCTTTCTGTGGCGCGAGGGAGACCCTAGCACACGCCTATTTAGAGTGTGCCAGGCTGCAGCCCCTTTTCTGGCTCCTCCAGAACCTCCTGTTGAGGTTCTGGTTGCATTTCTCTCCCCACCTGTTTATTTATGCGCACCCTATCCGGAGGCCCACGAGGTCGCGAGACCTCCTCGTCAACCTCCTCCTAGCCCTGGCCAAGGCGGCCATCTATAACACCAGGGAGAGAAAGTTGGCCGAGGGAGGGCACTGCGACTGTGGGGCCTATTTTCGTTCATCTATTTGTTCACGTATTCGGGTGGAGTTCCTCTGGGCGGAATCCGCCGGCTCCCTAGACACCTTCCGGGAGCAGTGGGCCCTGTCCGGAGCTCTTTGCTCGATATCTCCATTTGGTTCCCTTTGTTTGAATTTGTGACCCCCACAAGGGGAGTCTCGAGCGGTGGGTGGACCCCACTAAGATTGGCATTGATTTTTGCGTGATTAAAGAAAGCCCTCTGGGCTATTTTGGGTATTGTTTTTATTAAATAGGCCTATTTTATTGTAGTGTATAGAAGAATAATGAGTTGTTTTAGTTGCAATGTGTTATTTGCTATTTTATGTAGATTAGTGTGGTTTAATTATGTAATGTTTATTACATGCTTTTGAATAAATAAATAGTACGAGCACCCAGCCCTCCGAGGTGGAGGGTCGGGCAGCGGGGGCAGGAGGCAAGAGGACAGGAGTCAGGGTGTGGGGAAGTGGAGGTGGGGTAGCAGGGGAAGGAGAAGCCTCCCCCCGGGGCATGCCCCCTCCGATGCCCGACACTGCCGGCCCTGGCTCCCTCCCCTCCGCGGGCCCCGCTGGACTGCTCCGGGCGTCAGCGGGGCCCATCAGCTCGCCCGGGCAAGCCGGGGGGGGGGGGGCGCCCCCAGGGCCCGAGCGCAGGTGACAACTGCTGACGGAGGGGGGGCGGCCACAGGGACTGGACGGCGGGGGGGTGCGCCACCAATGGTCTGGCTGGTGCCCTCCTGGGTCCCAGGGGTCTCGGGCCTCCCTCCTTGCCGGGCCAGGGGGCAGTCCCTCCGAACGTGCCCCGCCACCCAGCAGAGGTAGCACCGGGCCTCCCCTGAGGTGTAATGGACCCAGTACTGGGCCCCTTGATGGGGTACCAGGAATGACCCCTCGAGCGCCTCCCCGCCACGCGCCACCGCCGGCAGCAGCTGCAGCTGCACCTGCCGGCGGAATGAGAGGACATGGCGGAGGGCGGGGTCCTTGCAGCCGAGGGGAAGCGGGCTGATGGTGGAGAGGGGCTTCCCCAGGGAGGCGAGGAAAGGCAGAAGGGCGGCATTGGGGAGGAAGGGCGGAACAGAGGACAAGACCACCCATACTCCCAGGTCCTCCAGGGGCTCCACGGGGACGTGGACGCCCCCCACCGCCAGGCCCATCTCCACCGCCTCCTGGGCGGCGGCCTCCGACACCAGAAAGAAGACCACCTTGCCATACATTTGGGAGGCTGCCACCACGGCCATGGGCCCCACCACCCGCCCATCACCTGCACGTAGGTTTCCACGTGGGGCGAGGCAGGCACCAGGAGGCACCGGATCCTATGCCTCCTGGTGAGGGTGGGGAAGGGGCCCCGGCCACCTGGGATGGTGCTGGAGGCGGCGGTCAGGGCAGGTGTCTTGGCAGCAGCAGGCGGGGGGCCTGCGGCCACCTGGGTGTACACTCTGGGGGCGCCGCCGCCCCCAGAGCTGGTGGAAGGGACAGCGGGAGAGGATAGAGGGAGAGGAGGAGGGGCCCCAGCCACAGGAGGCGTCGCCTTACGGGCAGGGCTTTTACCCTTCTTTTTACCCCCCTGATTTTTTCTCCCAATCGAGGGCGGGCCCCCCGGATTGGGGGGGGCGGGAGCCGTGGCAGCAGCAGAGTCCCTGGCATCCCCACCAGAGTCGTCCTTCACCGGCACCTAGGGAATGACTCCTGGTGGCTCAGCGGGGGCGGCAGGACCAGTTGTTGCGGGCAGGGATGGGGCCTTGGGGTGAAAGGGGGGGCGGAAGTGTCTATGGAGGGGGTCCCAGTCCCAGGCACAACCACCATCCTGGGAAGGGGTGGGAACGGTTCGACGGGTGGTGGGGGTGCAAAAGAAAGGGAGGGAAAGGAAGGGGGGAAGAGGAGTGGAAAAGGGGGGGAGGGGACGGGGCGGGAAGGGGAAGAAGGGGGGGTGACCGCTCCTCCCCGCTAGGCTGGAAGCAGGGGAGGAGGACACAAGCAGAGGGGAAAAGACGGGGTCGAGCCAGGCAGGGGCGCAGGGGGATGCATTCACCAGCCCAAGATGGAACATCGGCGGCTCTTCCGGCTGCACGGGGGGAGGGTCCGGGGTTAAATGAACTCAGGAGGGGGGTGCAGTGTGTCAAGGGGGGTCAATGAAACCGGGGAGGGCCATTGGTGCTGCCGGAGCACGCGGGCCAAAGTGGGGGGAGCTACAGCAGTGGGGGAGGAGAAGGGGAGGGTTGGGGTCCCCCAACTGTGGGGGCCAGGGCAGGGGGCAGCAGCAGGGGAGGGGGAAGAGAAGAGAAGGGGCAGGGGTGCCCCCAAACACAGGGGCCGGAGCAGGGGACAGCAGCAACAGGGGAAGGGGGGCTCACGGCAGCGGAAGGGGGAAGAGGCAGCCAGCCAAGGGAAAAGGAAGGGGCCTTTGGGCAGCTGGTGCTGGCCCTGGAAGCAGCAGCAGGGGGAGGGTGGAGATAGCAGCTGCGGGGGTGGTAGTGGAGGTGGAAGGGCCACACACTCAGCCCCTCCCTCCCAGCTGGGAGGGAGGCTCACCAGCAGAGCCCTGAAGCAGCAGCAGGGTCTCTCAAAAAAGAGCAGCTGCAGAAGGAGAGAAAGAAAGGAGGGCCAGGGCCAGACCAGATGGCTCAAAACCCATTTGGACAAGTGATGTTTATGGCAGTAAAACCTAGGGGGGAGGTGTTGACCCTCTGGCCTGGTGTTGGAAATTATGATTGCTTCCTTATGGCAATGAAGGTGCCAGCATCTTCCAAGTAAGTAATCATGATCCCCTTGTTCAAGAACCCACTTCTTGGTTAAAATAGTTTGGATACAGGTCAAGGTCTATAAAGCCCTGTTTAGTTTTGGACCTGTCTCACTGACAACCCCACACACTGCAGGCTTCTGAACTCATCTTCACAAGACTGTGTTTCAGTCCCACAAATGACTGAGGTGTGTGTATTGCAAGAGAACGTTGAATTAACATTTTGAACTAAAGTCAACAATATTAACGTGTGAGATGCAGAAGAAAAATGCTTTAAAATAAAAGAGAACTTAAAGACCAATCCAGCTATTCACATAGGAGACAACAGTCGTTCCATCCACTCCACTTCAAATTGCCTGTCATTTTTGGCAGGTCTTTTCTAATTTGCTTAATGCATAATCTTCAATGTCAAGAGACTCTGAGTACTAATGCTGCTAACAGTATAATGTCAGGGTTCCCTAGACAGAGCTACATGAAGAGAGAAGGTGGCATCTTTATTGAAACCACCAGAAATTAAACCATTTCAGTCAGATTCCCATTTACAGATTTGTGAGGGAGGCCAGAGGAAAATGAAACCTGTAAATGTAAAAACTGTACTTGATGCATTAGCTCTATTTCTTTTTCTAAGCATTGGGTTGCAATTAGTCTAATCTTTTAGTTAATTGGTAAGGAATTTTTGCATCTCCTCTTGCCCTTCACACCATCTAGACTGATGTGTAGCTGCAGGGACTGGCATCTAAGATTTAGTCTATGCCCCCAGATGTTCAAGAAATGAGCTGAACTTACCCAGGATAAACTCAGGATCTCAGATTGGGCATTATCTCTTGGTGATGGTGTAAATAAGGTTGCAAGCAATGTACTTCAGACTAAATTATAAAGCTGTTTCCCCACTGGGAACCAAATCTATAAACTCTATTTCCTGTAAACTCTACGTCAAATACATTTCTTGTGGAAAGCATATATTATCCTGCAAGAGATTCAAGTTCCTTTGAATAGCTATAGAAAATTCACGTCTACTTCTTTCAAAAGAAATATTTATTTCTTAAATAGCTCATTCCATTTGAAAAGCCTTGCAAAAATTGATGAATTAAGTCTTGCAGTAGCTTTGTAGGGCAGGCAAGTATTACTGGAAACTGAAGCACAAAGAAGTAATGTTAATTGAGCAAGGGTATGTAGGACGTCACTGGCAGAACTAGGAACAAAACCTAAATATTCCAACAAGCCTGTGTTGTAACCACAAGACCATTCTTCTTCTCCTAATACTTGCTGGTACAGTGGAGGCATAGAACTGGAGTTTATACAACAAGAGCTTCTTTTCCAACAGAAAGTTTACTGACAGCCAATTCATCTAGTAACACATTACTTTATTACATTGTTTTATTGATTTTCATTTTAAAAAGGCAATAAAATGTATAAGCAGATAAATGACTGACCACTTGGATACGTTTCCAAATACTGCATGCTTCACTTCTGAATTAGCAGCCGAAGAAAGAACAACTTATCACTTGAGAGAGCAATTATATGAATTTGAAGAAATTGGGACCTCATTTCTAGATGCTTTTGGAGACTGTGTTAGCGTAGCCACCCCCACAAGCCTGGAGTGGATTAATGTAGGCCAGAAGGGGCCAATTAACCTTGTATACTGCACTTGGAAAGGAACCAGGGATGGATAAATCCAAATTGCAGATGAAGTTCAGCTGGGAGAAGAGCTGAGCTGGGAATATAAAAGCACAGAAGGGGCTACAGGGAGGAAATATACACTCAATCCGTAGGAGCAGTGAGCTGGAGAAGGCTTTTCAGGGGAGAGATTAAGCCTGGGGAATCCTAGTCCTAAAAGAAAGGCCAACCCAAAGAAGTTGTGGGAAAGAAAGTCTGAGAAACTGAGGTAGGAAGAAGCCTAGGGAAACAACACCAAGGAGTGGGACAGTCACCAGATTAGTTGCTGGTTATAGGATCCTGGGCTGGAACCAGGTGTAGAGGAAGGACCTGGGCTCCCCTACCAGCCAGTGGGAAAGTGGCACAGGACTTGGAGACTGGGAACAGAAGACCATGTGAGGCAGCATCCAGACAGTTTGTCTGGTGGGACTTTGTGAACTTGGAAGTGGAGGATTATATAGTGACCTGGCCAGAGGGCTAAATCATGAAGAGGGTATACCCCAAGTCAGTGTGTGTGTGAGAAGGAGATGGCTACTGTATGAGCAACTAATGGAAAGGGGCACCATATAGGGCAAAAACTAATTCCCAACCCAACCACAAGGAGGCACGGAACAGATAAAAATGGTGAGATGGCTCAAAGAATGCCAGACCTCCATTTTGCCTAACCCCTCTGCTTTTTCTCTCCTGCCAGTCCATCCTCTCCCTATTCATGTGTAACCCTTCTGCCAGAGTTGGCAGCAGTAAGGGCCGGGTTCTCTATCTAGGGGGTCCCTGTCAATGATACAACACCAAACTGGCTCGAGCCCCCACCCAGTCACCTGGGAAATCACACACTATCCCCTGGGCCCCTCTCGCAAGCACAGAGTCTGAGTGTAGAAAAGTAAACCTTTTAATAACAGAAGAGAGAGAACACAGCACTGTTTGGGGACCCGTTCAAACAGAATTCATGAACTTGATGAGCCAAACCCACTGCAGAGTCAGGGGCATGTCCTTCGCTTCCCCCTTCGTGCCTTCCCCTGCACTGACCATCGTAGTTGTGATGTCCGGTTGAGACTCAGCCTGCCCCCCTCTGCAAACTCCCGCTGGCCACAGGCTTCCCCAGGCCTCCTCCGCTGCTATCGCCTCCGGGTCTTGCGGAGTCCCCAACCGCCAACCACACCTGGCTCCCGCCGACTGCTGGCCTCACCAGGCTGGCACCGACCGTGTCCAGCTCCCGCTGATCACTGGTGCCAAATGCACCAGACTCCTGCTAATTGCATCTGGCTGACACCGACCATCCCAGGCTCCTGCTGACCCAGCTTTGTCAGGTGAGGTTTCCTGGTTCCTCTAGTGATTCAGCTCTTAGTGACTTTCAGCTCATGGGTAAACCTTCTGCTGACACTGAAGCGATGTCCATTCTGCCTTTTAACAATGGGAGGAGATCATCACTCCATGCTTGGGAGCAGCCCTTTCCCAGGGCTGGTGCAATCTCAATAGGAGATTCCTCATATCTCCCCCCCCCCCCAATGCTGAAACATCTGTCCGCCACCCTCGTGGCACTCTATTTAGTTTAGGGTAAAGTATTTTATCATAACAGGCTAAGCACAGTTCTGCTGACATCTGTTCATACAATTAAAGGACAACATTTCATTACCCCAGCAGTTAACACAAAAGTGGTTTGTAGCCCAAAACCGCCATGCTAACCCTTTCCCATTATGCTCAGCACCTAGGTGTGCTTATCCATATACAGGAAATTATGCTAAATACTTAATTGTACTCATGCAAATACAAAGCCCATGCAAACAAAGTGCCCCCTCCTTTCATCTGACTGAGCAAAAGGGAGTGCCACTCAGATTGTTTGAGGAGAGGGGAGTTCCACTAAAACCTTCCTTGCACATGTATGTCCTCTCCTATTTTATTACTGTTATCCTCACCCTAATATGTCACATCTAGCTTATAAGATGGAGGCACATTGATAAAGTGGGTTTGATAAGACCTCTCAGAAGTTCACAGCCTGTGGCTATGGACACATTAAATCCACCAAAATCAACTTTCTGTGGCATTGGCAGACTCTGAGGGATGTGGCTTTCGTTTTGTATGTGTATGTCTAAGGTTTTGTCTATGCAGGGGTTTTAAGCTATTAGTGTATTTCTACTGATATAGCTCGAGAGGCTAAAACACAAGTTTTGACAAGTCCTATTACATATAAGTGTATGTTACACTCCTGCTCCATAGTGATGTGTCAAACACCTAATGTTTGGTCTGGCTATCCTTAAGAGGATCATAGCTCTAGGTGTGGTAGCTACATGCTTGTCTCCACTCCTGCCCACCCCTTCTTTCCCCGGAAATTGCACCCAAGTGCAACTTGTAATACATGTGTGTTCTTTTCTCCCCCTCCCTTTGGAGCAGCAGGAGCTAAAAACCATGCCCCTTTTTGCTGAAGCCTTTGGAACGATAGGGCTTTTGTTTAATGAAGTTACCTGGTGAGGGTTCTGAGTGCTGTAGAGGCAGCAGCTTATAGCCCTTCATCTCAGTGTGCTTTGACAGCAACTACTTCAGCCAATTAAGGAGCAACACTAACCGCCTTGGAAGAGAGTTCCATCCAGGCCAGGAAGAGAGTGGCTGTAATGCAGGGTCTTGAGGGTGCTGGTTTATAAGTGGAGGGTGCAGAGGGAGGAGTGGGTTGGAAGGGTTACTCAGCATCTGGAGAGGATTCCCTGGGAAATTTTTTTTTAAATTAGAAATACTCTGCAAGAGGTATTTCGTTGGCCCGCTAGTCATATTTGTCATGCGGCTCATCCTTGCTTTCACTTGGGGGGGAGAAAAAGTCTCCTACCTGTGCAATCCAAGTACGTGTTACTCCTGGGGGAATTCTGCTCCAAAAATCAAAATTCTGTGCACAATATTTTAAAATTCTGCATACTTTATTTGTCAAAATAAGACAATACAATCGCCTCGGTTTCAATTATTTTGGTAATTTATTTCAAAATACCTGTCAGCACGTATGTCTGTAACAATACAGACAATACAAAAGGTTCCTGCTGGAGCAGAGTTAAAGAAACACCGATGACAACACAGTTCCTGTTTGTTATGCTTTTGTCACACACCTGAGTCTAGGTGTGTCACAGGTGCCACTTTGACACATCTTGGGGGAAAGCTCTGTCCCTCCGGTCTTTTAGTCAGTTCTTGGTGGGTTTTTTTTTTTGCTCTGCCCCTGTAGGGTTACCATATTTCAAGTTTTCAAATAAAGGATGCTGCTGGGGGAGGGGAAACTGGAGGGATTCTGGAGAGGGTATTTCGGACTTGCTGGAGAGAACTGCCTTAGCTCCCCTTAGCCCAGACACCTGCAACCCCTCCCATGCGGAGCCCAGCCACACGCTCCACTCCACATAGCTTCATTATTGCCCCACCAGGCAGAGATGATCCATAGCTGCTGATAGTGGGGATGAGAGTGGGGCAATGCAATTTAAAGGCTTAGCTGCCCCTGGAACAGCTCAAGTTGTGCCCCTCCAGCAATTCCCCCTTTACCCTTAGTCTCCCCTCCTGGAAAGCAGTGGCTTACAGAGTGCAGCTTGCTGGCTCCAGCAGCTGCTGCAGAGATTTGGCCTGGCCACACTATGTGACTGAATGGGGCCAGCAAACCTGGGAGCCACAGCCTTCCCATGCAGGCATGCTGAGTGCTGGAGACCTGGGCTCTGCTGAGTCCAGCAGCCCTTAGTGGTGGCCAGCAGCTCTGCAGTACCGGTTCTGCAGAGGAGGAGGAAGATGAAATTCTGCACAGAACATTAATTCTGTGTCAATTCTGCATTGCAGAGTGGTGCAGAATTCCCCTGAATCCTCCATTTACTGAAGAAAAACAGCACTTCCTCTCACCTATCATAAGCTGCTGATCACTGATTACATACCTTACATCCAATTTTGGGACTGAGTTTTCTAAACTTCCGCTGTCAGCTTCTCTAGTCCAGTGTAAAATGCTGTGGATTTCCTTGGTGGCACTTTCATTTCCAATTGCTCAATTTCTTTTAAAGGATCAGTCAAGACAATCATTTACTCAAACACTGGTTAATGTGGTGTTACTCAATCTTGTAAATGTGGCTGTTTTGATTTTGTTTGCTTATACTTCAACTTTATATTGAGATTTGACTGGTTTTTGTTTTTGTTTCTGGGAGGGGGGGAAGGGAGAGAGGAATAAAAGAATGCTCCTTTGTTTAACAAGATTGATTTGCCATTTTGTGAGTGAGAAAGTCAAAACAACATTCAGCTCTGGATTTAATGGCATCTTTTGCTCTCTCTGCCATAACTACAATAGAACCAAAATCACCCGATATTTTTTTGGCATCAAATATCATGGGATTCAATAACTCCTGGAGTATCAATTATTTTTTTTATGTCTGCAAACTATGAATTATACCTTTTGAAAATTTAATGTCATTTACTTTTTGATTTTTATAGCTGCTAAGCTATCAATATCCAAACGTGACACTAGTCATTAATATAGTATGCCAATGGCTGAAAATCAGACACAAAAATATGTAGCAAAGCACTTCATGCAGGGTTTGTGATGGTTTGAATTAATTTCTTTAATATTTATATAGTTGTGTATTCATGAGACACCGTTTCTGACAGCAGCAGCTGATAGTAGGGTATGACCACTAGGTTTGCATGGGAAGGAGGCAAATATGTGCCTTAAGTGAGGGATTTATGCTTTATAATCTGATACAGTTGAGAATTAGGATTTAATTACTTATTGTATTTTTATATATTGCTAGCGTCTGAATAATTTTAGCTCTAATATAATGTCTTTGCCCAATTAGCAAATTCAAATTGATGCAAAGTCCAGCATATGCTAGAAAATTGCTGATTTATATGTCATTTATTTATAAAATTTCCCAGCGTGTACTTCCATCCATGTCCCCAGTGATGTATATATAGCTGAAATGAGCAGGAATGTTATTTCTCTTAAGTTCTGCTTTCTTAATATATGAAATTTTTAATGTATTTGTTTTAAAATTGAATTTTTTTTTGTTTGCACTGATTTGGCTAAAGAACTAATTTCTATTATTTGGAATGTAATTCATCTTTATAATTCATAATATATGCTGCTGGGTGTGTAACAGTTCTGAAGACAACCGATTTCCTGTTACCACACAATATCACACAATTCATAGGATCATTTATAAAAATAATTAATAGGTGCATTGACAAGGTTATATTCCTCCATGTACTGCAATTGCCACATGATTCCTATCAGCCACAAAAGAGCAGGGCCAGGCAGAACATGCTATCCAACACCCATTACTGCCTCACTTTCAAAATGGTCTTTCAAAGCATCTCTGAACTGTATAGCTCCACACTGAGCTTTTCTAATAGCCCTTATAAGTGGCTGTTCAAATTCAGCAGACAGCCACTCTATCCTCCATGCTGGCAGAAACTCCCCCCACTTTGTTTCACAGATATTATGCAGGACACAGCAGGCAGCTATAAACCACTGGGATATTTTTCTCACTAAAGTCCAGTCTCATGAGTAAACAACGCCAGCGACCTTTCAAATGACCAAAAGCTCATTCAACTTTCATTCTGCACCTGCTGAGCCAGTAGTTGAATCATTCCTTGTTACTGTTGAGGTTTCATGAGCAAGGGGAACTGGAGTTATGCTAGGGGTCACCCAGGATCAGCAGTGACATTTCAACATTTCCAGTGGTAATCGACCAGTCAGGAAAGAAAGTCCCTGCTTGTAGCTTTCTGAACAGTCCTGTGCTCTTAAAGTTGTGAGCATCATGCACCTTCCCTGACCATCCCACACTGATGTCAGTGAAGCAACCCTCATGATCCCCCAGTGGTTAGATAGCCATACAAAAGTAGCTCTTTGTGGTGATGTGGTATTGTGTGGTGGTGTGGTATTGTGGTGGCAAGGTGGTCTGTGCCAAAATAGGGCTATGTAAGCCAGCTCTTGCTCCATTGCAGTTCGGGAACCACACTGTTGCAAATCCATCTGCTATGTCCTGTGTGTTGCCCAAAGTCACAGTCCAGGATAGCAGGATAGGATAAATGGCCCTGCATACTTGCATCATATCAACCACTGCTGTGGATTTCCCAACTCTAAATGGACTCTGACTGACAGGTAGCAATCCAGAATTGCAAGTTTCCCTAGTGTGACCACCACTCACTTCTCCACTGTCAGTGCAGCTCTCATTTTGGTGCCTGGCAGAGAAGGGATGGGGCAAGCGTGGCACACAGATCCAGGAATGTGGCCTTGTGCATCTGCAAGCTCTGTAACCACTGCTTCTCATCTCAAACCTGCATTACAATGTGATCCCACCAATCAGTGCTTGTTTCTCAGACCCAGAAGTGGTGCTCCATCATCCGCAGCTGCTTCATGACCCCCCACCAGCAACCTTGAATTGGTTCTCACTATCTCCCACAGCAATCTGTCCTCCAAGGAATCGTCATGTTCCCCACTCATTCAGCTCTTCTTGCAGTGCTGCGAATGCTTCAGGGTCCCGCGCCCTGTGCTTGCAGCTCTCATGACAAGTGTTTAGCTGTGCAGGCTCCATGCGTCTATCAGAGATGGTGGACACTGAAGAAAGACATGCAGGTTGGTGGGATTTTTGGGGAAAAAAGCGTGGAAAATTATAGGCTACCGATAACTTTATGGGATGGAGACAGTTGCAAACTGGGAAGCTAACCCCATGTTCCCAGTCACCCTTGCATGACTTGTTTTGGCCCTATCGTGCATGGCCAAAACTTCCCAAGAAACAGTGCGCTGGATGGGGCGAGTTGCGCAGTGGGATGCCTACCCATGGTGCACTGCACTCTGCATCGACACAAACCTTCCTTGTGAATATGTACACTCCCCTTACGAGGAGCCCATATGCAGGTGCACAAACAATGTATTATCGGGGGTGGCTCTATGCCAGTGTAACTTGAGTGGACCTAGGTCTCTAGTGTAGACATGGCCTAGTTGGTAAGGACTTTGATAATTTCCTGAAGTCTAGATCTTCAACTCAACATGCTTCCCATAATGTGGTTTCTGCCTCCCGTCTACCCTCTTGTGGCCAGAGGTCACTCTATGGCCTCCTGCCTCTTCTTTCCCCTCCTTCAGGGCTCCTGAAACAAACTCATCACAGTGCAAAGGAAATTAAAACCTTCCCCACTTGTGGTCCAATTTATTCTATCTTCAAGTACATGCTGGCCTGCCAGTCCTGTTCAGGCTCTTCCTTCCTTTAGCTGGAGGAGGTTTTCTGCCCTCTGTCTCAGAGATAGGACTCAGTTCCCTTGTTCCCTGCAAATGCTGCTTCAAATTAGCTCTAGCTCCTCAAGCTGCCTGACCATCTCCGCCTTACGACAGCCACCTGGTGTTCTCTTTAGGGGATCAGCTACTCTCACACAGGTGTGCCTCCTTTGGTAATCAAGGTTGGCTAGCCCCAAGCCCTTCAACCCTTGTGGAGCGAGCCACCCTGTTACATTTCCATTTTACATTGCTATTCTTATGCCTGGCTGATTTCATTGCAATGCTGTAATTCAATCTACCTTATTAGCACTTGTGGCAGATAAGACACAAATGTGTCAAGAGAAAAACATACTTTGGGCAAAATCCACTGTTGAGTGGCATAGATATGCTAGAGGAGGAAGAGAGTGCAAGGAGCATTGGCCACTTCTGGCTTCTCTGTAAGGTACATGGGAAAGGATTGCCTCTGCACACTCCTGTGTCCTAGGGGCCTGATCCAAAGCCTATTAAAGTCAATGAGAGGCTTTCAAAGGACTTCCGTGAACACTGAATCAGCTGAAGGTTACAGCTTGTTTACTGCTGCCACATCTGTGGTGGCAGGATGGCTCTGTGAAGCTGCCACTGCGTCTCCATACCCTAATGCTATTGCAAGGGCAAGATTTCCTTTTATATTTAGGGTTACTTCATAGATCTGGGGAAAAGGAGAAGAATGGGCACTAACGCAGAAATCCTCATGGCAACTGTTGTTTTTTAGAGTCTACCTTTTGTGAACTTCAGTGAGGCAGAATCAGGATTTCCTAGTGCCAATATTTCAGGATAGCTAATCTGCTAACGCTTATGCATAGGCGAATTACATCTGTACTTCTTAATGGGACAGGAAAGTCTCTAATGCAATGTTTGCCATACACTGTAGCATTTTTCTATGTGTTCCAAATTCATATTGGAATCAGCCTCATGCTAAAACTGACACAACCAGTCACAAAACTTCCACCCATATGGGGCTGTCCTATCAACTGTTAAAAATTTCTGTTTAAATCTGATAAAAATAATATAAAATATAGATGTGTACTCCCACTCCCATTCCAAGCACCATTACTTGAATCTGAACAAAATAAAACAAGAAAAATTGTTCTTGTCTAATTCAAGCAAGGAATTCAGATAAGTAGGAGGCTTCATCCACACTTTCAGTGAATGCAAGATGTTGGCACACATATAGGTAACAGATGGTGCCCTACTGACTCTTCTCAGAAAGAGCCTTTAAAAGCCCCAGGCCAACTTTCCATGTCAGCAAACACAGAGCTGCACTTTCAGGCATGTTTTAACATTTGTGCTTGTCTCAAAATTTCCTGATGATCACACTTCAGTAAACATGTTTGCTGAGCCAGCTGATGGAGCCTGGGAAGGAAAGCAGTATGTTTTAGTGGTTATTTTCCCCTCATCTGGCAATTATTACTGTACTGAACAGAGATGTCCAAATAAGGGATAAGCTGAAAAAGTTTCTGAAGAATTCTGCTGGCAAATTATCTCTAGAAAAGAGAGACTGCGAGAGGTAGGATTTCCTTGATATTTAAATCGTTGGGAATTCTATAACTACAGCCAAGATATTACCTGCTTGATGCCTCTAGATATCTCAAAATTCTCACCAAATATAAAGAGGCCAAATCTCTCCATTACATTTAGATTGGGGTTGTCCAACCCATGGCCCGTGAGCCAGAGTCCGACCTTCCCAAGGCTGCTATCCGGCCCACCAGGCTGGCACTGCCCCGACCCTATGCTCTGTGCCGGCCGGGAGCAGCAGCAGGTTGTCCTGCCAGCTGGAGCTGAGAAGCAACCCCTCCCCTCCAGCCCTATGCACCAGGCTGCACTGTGCCAGGACTCGGGAGCAGATGTGTGTGTGGGACCAGCCACTTCTGGCTGGGAAGGGACACTGCTGCTCCCTGCTTTGTGCAGTGCATGCAACCCCCTCCCCTCCGCCTGAGGCCCTACCCTCCTGCTCTCGCTGGCCAAGCCTGGCCGGAACGCAGGCCAGCCTAGCGCCCCCAGAGCCCGCATCCCGCAGTAGCCTGGGATGCTGCTCTCTGCAGTGTGCTGCTGCTTGTGAGAGCCTGGCCGGGGGAAGCAGCCTCCCCATCCAGGCTGGCTGCTGCAGGTAGGGGCCAAGGGAATCGGAGCTTCCATCCTTCTCCTCGCCTACCTCTTTTCCCTGAAAGTTTCCAGTTGGGAACCACTCCAACAGCCAGCCTGGGGCAGGGAGGGGAAGCCGCCTCTCCCAGTCAAGTCCACACAGGCAGCGGCTGAGCTGCAGAGCAGCTGCTGGGAGGAGCCAGGGCTGGAAGGCGCTCCCCTCCCAACTGCCAGGGAGAGCAGCCAAATGTTCTGGGAGGCAAACATGTTACAGGAGGACAGAGCCACACCCCTCCCGTAAATGGGGCAGGGAGTGGGGCGAGTACGGTGGCCATGGGTGGGGGGATGCTGGGACACACGTGAGTCACATGATGTGACTAGTCACGTGTCCTTCCTCCACCCGTCCCTCAAAACTCTCCCCCACCCCCTGCCAGCACCCGCCAGCAAAAATAAAAGTTGGCACCTGCACCCCACCACCCCTGAAATCTCATGCCAGTCGGCTGGGCTCAGCAGCAGCGTCCCTATCCGAAATTTGCTCACTGGCTCCCTGAGTGAGAAAAAAATTGCAATGCGGTTCTTCACGAGAAAAGGCTGGACACCCCTGAGAAATGGTGAGGACTTTCTGAAAAACTGGGGGAACAAGAATAGTGAGGATTCAGCAAAAGCAAATTGTTTTGGTTCATCAGTACCATGCATACCTTTCTGTTGGGAACAGTACAGACCATCAATAACAGAAACCACTGACTAGAGCCTGGCACGGATACAAAATTTGTATCCTCGTCCGATCTGCGATCCACAAAAATGATCCGTGGATAACTGCAGCCACAGCTGTGAATAGGAAGTGGATACCCATGGATTTGCAGGGCTCTACCTTTAACTCATGGTCTCTACTATCTTGCTCACAAATGCAGCTATGGAAACACTTTCAGAAGGCATCGGCATCTTCTCAACCAAGTGTCTTGCCTGCCATACCAGTCCTTCAGTAGTTCAGTGTCTACGCCACATTGATTACCAGTCTTCTCTGTGTGTGCGCCTTAATTGGTGGCTCTTTGGCTCCTGGGCTGAGTCGTTCAATTCCTTCTCTCCTCCATGGAACATGAAGTTGCAGGGGTTGCATCTATCTCTTCAGAGACTCTGGGCCTCTGCACGGGTCCTAGTTCTTCCTGCCATTAGGCCACTGTTCCTGAAATACTTCAAGGCTGCATGAAGGAGCTGATTCTGTTAATGTTTCTGTGGATTTCCTGCATGAAGTTGGCTGTACAATAGGAAGGATATGCTTCCCTTCTGAACTGCCCTCCAGCTCCTCACCTCATTCAAGATAACTGTTCCAGTGCATGGATCTTGATCATGTGTAGCCCTCTTTGGTGTCCTGGGAAAGTGTCTCTGAGGCAATTATGTAGATGCAGAGATGTTCGCACTCTGAGGGTGGATCCAGCCCTCTGTACAAAGAGAAATAATCCTATGTTTCTTTTACATTTCAGCTTTATTTTTTGTCCCCTGTGCCATCTCTGGTCATCACTTCCCTTTTTGATTGCATACAAGTTTTGTCCCATTCTGCAAAACATTTTTCTATCCACTCTCACCGTAAAGCATCCTGTGAGGAGATGTTTGCAAGACATTATGCATCCATACATTGAATTGTATGGCAGGGTAAAAAACTAATTAGAAACAAAGGATCTTCCCTTGTGTCTGAGACTATTGGTTCATCTGCCATGGTTTCCTGCCTCTGAAGTGGCTGATAGCTGATGTTTCAAAGGAGGGCAACAAAACAAGCAAATCTGTAATACTCTTGGCCAATTGCACAACACTGAATACTAGAGAAAGCAATCTGCCTATTGCTTGGCGCATAAGAATTTTATTATGCCACTTAAGCATGTGGGACAATAAATTTTATTATTAATTATAAAACTATCCAGACAGTTTTTATATTCAAGCTACAATATTTAACTCTAAGATCTCCCGTGACAGTGAATAAATTACCAGACAGGTTCTGCACTGTGTGAAGAAGTATTTCCTTTTCATTCTTTTAAAATTTCCTTGTCATTTAATTTCACTGAATGATCACCACCTCTCATATTTTTTTGTAAAACCACCAAATCCATCAGCATGACTGAGATTGTCCTTTTTAATTGACTAAAGGGAGTGGAGACTGCTCGGATCCCCTCTTCTGGAGATTTTCCCTGGTATGGGGAAGTCCCTAGCAGGTTTACAGCCACAATACAGGGGCTGTATCTGGGGCAGGAAGGGGCTATGGCTGGAGTGTGCTACACTCTAGCTATTGTATCTTCAGGTGAGAGATGATTGCTTGGGAAAGTTGCCAAGTAGGTTTGAGCAGTCCTCAGGCTGCTCTAATATGGACTAGGGGTGGAGAATCAGGAAACTCTAACTAGTTTCTTGGCAACTCCCCTTCCCCTTCTCCCTTTGCATTGAGCAGATCTTGGTCAAGAAGAGAACTTGGACCTATAGCTTCTGAAAGGCCATTTGTTTGTTTTGTCCTGTGGCTATATGTTTGTCGATAGGAGGCTTATCTGAACTAGTTGGCTCCTGCAAATTTCTACCCAATGGTAACTGTAAAAAGAATAAAGTGAAAATGCTAGCTTTTTTCTTCAAAAGTAAAATAGCTTTAAATGTAATAATAAATGGTGCTAGAAGGTCCCTACTGGGAATTTTGCCTAAGGAAGGGCTTTAGCATTAGTTACACTAATGAATCCAAATTTAAGGAAAAAATATAAAGGCACATCACTATTGTCACAGTAACACCTCTGTAACAGTAACACAGCTGCACCTCTGTCCCTTTTCCAATGTCTGAGTGTACTCTTTATGAGCTCAGGCCTCAAGCCTTTTCCTTTCGTTGGGTAGAATCCCATAGCTCTTCCACTCTTGGACTGGTCTGTCTGGACTCAGTATCTGCAAATTTTCTGTGTAGGAGTTTGTGACCAGGCAGCCTTCTTAAAACAAAGTACTGTTTAATCTTAACAGTAGGAACAAACAATAACGAAAGAGAGAGGATTTTAAAACTACAAAAGGCCTCTATGCATATCTACCTTACCTACAATTCTAAGCAGGCCTACCCTTCCCCAGAACCTAATCTCTGGAGTCTGGGTTCTCCTTATCTCTGTCCTCTATTGTCCTGGATGAATTGTCCTTAAATACAGCCACAGTTCTTTGTTCTCTCACCTCACACACTTGGATCTGCTGCCCAAAATCTATTTGAGGAACTATGAAGTTGTCTGAGCCAGACTTCCAAAGCAAATGCCTCTTGCATTATCTCTCAAGTGTTAGCTGAGAAGGCTATATCTGGATTCACCTCCAACTTCCTGGGTGCGTTGCCTGACAATCCTATTGCACAACTAGCATAACTGCTGCTGGAAAGAACTAGATAAAACTCTTCCTAATTTGAAGGTATAAGGTAAAAATGTGTGCCACATCCCCTTCTAATGGCTTTTTCTCTAGAGGATAAAAACCTACTAGTGACAGTTACCCCTTTAGCTCAGCTGTTAGAGGTCTGTGCTGAAGATCCCAAGGTTAAGACCTCATGAAGACCAAGAAAAGGGGGTGCTACGAGAGCTGAGTGGAAAATCCTGTAAGAATTTCTGATGTTCCATATTTGCTTTTTTCCTGAATTAGAATGAAAAACTGAAGTATCAACATTTTTCTATGAATAAGTTCCAAAAATGTTTGATTTGAAAATGCTGAAATATTTCACTTCAGCATTAATGATCAAAAAATTAAAATGTTGATATTTCTGAATGAAAATGTTTCATTTTGGTTTGTTGAACTAACCAGAAATGCTTCATTTTTGAGTCAATTTAGCTTTAAACTATATTTCTTTGTGGTGGTGCATTGCCTCAGGGATGTTATACCTCAGATTCTCCCCTATGGGCCATGTTCCCTGGCCAGACTACATCTCCCACAGTAATGTAGTTGATGGTAAGCCTGGGTAAACAGTGTAGGCCCACTTCTCATTTAGGAAATATGGAGTTTAGTTTAGGTTAGTTTACTCATTTTCTTTTTTATCACTACATCACTGATCTCCCATCATGCACGTGTAGTTACGGGACTTTTATGGTGCATCATGCTTCTCAGTCAAATAGCAGACTGTATTGCATCATGGGAGATGAAGTCTGACCAGGAAACTCAGCTCATAGGAGAAAACATGAATCCAAACTACAGCTTCCCTAAGGCAATTAGGAAAATGCAGTTTAATGTTGAATTGACTCCAAACAAAACGTCTTGGCTTGATTCAACAATCCTAACTACTTAGAATCAGGTCAAACCAACCTGAAATGAAATATTTCATTTTGGTTTTCTCATCAGAAAATCAAAATGGCAGCATAACTGACATTCTCCTGTGGAAAATGTCAATTTTGTGCAAAACAAATTTTCCATTGGAAAACAATTCCAATAATAATTTCCAACTGGCTCTACCTGCTATAGCGATCAGATTTAAAGATTCTGCTACTTTTTAAAATAAAATTACTGTTTTGGAATTTTTCTTGTTTTCTTGAAGTTTATAAATATACCTTCATTTTATATTCTCTCTCTCTGTTGAACTCCCCTCCCTCTCCCACACCCTTTTAATGCAAGAGGTATCTTTGGTTTATATGGCAAGAATTTGCAAAAATGGATAAAAAATGCTGTGGGTGTTGTTTGTTTAAGCTTTGAATTAAATGTACTTGAATGTACTGCACGTATTAACTCTGACTGTCTTATGGGTTCTGTCTTTGTGTCTGGCTTGTGGAACAGGGGAGTCTTTATTTTATGCATTTTACAGAACCGTTAAATCATTTTTAAAAATAAGACAAAAAGTTTAATTCTACACTGTTTTTGGTTTCCTTAGGGGTGAAGCCCATGGTAGTTTTCTACTTCAGTGGGACCATGATTTTATCATAAATGTACCCATTACTCTCCCCCTCTCCTAAATACATACAGAGCAGTAAAAGCTGAGTGCAGTAGATATGCCTCTTGCTTGTAGGTGTAAAATATTTCCCTCAAAGCCTTGCAAAAGTGACTAGCTGACAGTACCATCCACACCATACGAAATATCTGGTAATGGGGGATGTGAAGAGGGGAGTGAAACTAAGGCTTGGTCTACATTACAAAGTTAGGTAGATCTAACATCTACTTAAGTCAATGTCCACACTACAGCCTTGGTCCCACCAATGTAAGGGCCTTACTACACCAACGTAATAACTCCACCACCACAAGAGGTGTAGGGCTTATGTTGGTGCTGGTAGGGTGAAACACTGTCAATGTGGACACTGTGGGTTACGTACAATGGCTGTTGGCTGTCATTTTCAAGAAAGCCAGGGTGAGTGGGAGGGGTTCCAGCTAGTGTCTGGCTGTCCCCGAGACTCCCAGCTCCCTTCAGGGAGCCCGGATGCACCGAGGATCCCAGGTCCCTGCAGGGAGCACAGGCTCCCAGTGGGCACCATCGGTGCAGCCAGGCTCCCAGCGGGCAACTGAAAGCAGAGAGAAATGGGGAGCAGCTGGGATGGAGCCAGGAACAGCCAGAGTCTCAGTGGAGAGTGGCATGTGGATCTGAGAGCCTGGACTCTCAGCTGTCCACGGTGCCCCTCCTAAGTTGGTGGAAGTGCTCCTGATGAGAACTTGCACCACCAACAGGCAGGTAGTGTGGTGTGGACAAGAACCACTGTAAATTGACCTGATGTAGGTCGACTTAAGTTTGTAGTGTAGACATGCCCTCAGGGTCTCCTTGCAGATTTTCCTCCAAATTCTTCTATTTGGAGATGGAGGATGGTAGAGTTTCCACATTAAACAGGGGGACTGGCTCAAACCCTACAGATCTTCTCTAATCCAACTGAGGCAAAGAGCTATTTGTATATTATTTTATTGATAGTTTTGTGAAAAGAATCAAAGCACTTTGCAAAACAAGTATTCGTCACTGCAATTTTTCCAAGTGCAGCTGTCCAAGATGGTTTACAAATAGGTTAAAACGGAGGTGCAGTGGAACTGTATCTTCCTAAGCCTTTCCTCTGACTGCATTTGAGAAATTAGGGAGCTGTAGCTTGGAGTTTAAACTTCAAACAATGTAGCTAGTCTGCAGTGAAAGCACATTTTCTCCACATTCAAAAAGCAGATGGTTGCCATTAAACAGTAAGCAGATGTAACAGCATTTAACAGATTGTGGCTGAAAATCCTGAAGCTTGAAACTTGTACTGCAAGTATTAACTCTGACTGTTTTACGGGTGCTGTCTTTGTGTCTGGCTTGTACAGAGCTTAGCAAATAAACAGCACAACAACGGAGGGGATAAAGACACAAGTATGTGGAACCTTCCTGAGGAGAGGATGTTGTAACACACACTGTGCAAGAGTGTACTTTGGAACACGAGCCTTAAGTCCAGCGAGCCTGTGATCAGTCTTTGATCGCCTTCTTTTTCCTCGACCTCCTCCTCCTCCTCGTTGCTGTGTGCACTGAACAACAGGACTTCACCAGCTCGGGTTTAACTGGCTCCTTGTTCTGCAGCATTTTGTTTGAAACGGAAAGAAAAAGAGCTGGCTCGCAAGGTGAAGGAAATTTAACTTTGGCAGCACTTCTCAGGGCCTTACTGTAAAAGCAAATAAAAAGTGCAAGTGATTTGTTACTCAGCCATTCCCACGCCAGCTGGAGAGTGGGAACACTGAAAAAGCAACTGATCAGGGACAGCAAGAGGGACAAGTTCTAACAGAAGCTCTGAAATGGAAGAAATGAGGAATGGGACACTAGATCCTGTCTGCACTGCAAATGATCCTCCCTTCTCTCACGAAATTATCCAAGGTAAATTTTGCTGCTGTTGTTTTAAAAACACAATGTTTGTGTGAGGGGGTGGGGGATTTTCCAAGAAGGTTTATCAAGTGAAAACTTTCTGGGCTGAGAGCCCTGTTTACTTTTTGCAGAATATGTGCACTTAAATACTTGATGACTAGTTTCCCAATTTATTTTAGTGACATGTAACATGAGGAAGCTGGGTTTGTGTTTGAAAAGGATTCCAATAATTAAAAATGCTAAAAAAATGGATCCACTATTAAAGTGTGTGATGATGATTAATATTTGGAAGTAATTTTTTTAGTACTAAAGTAGTTCATCAGAGTAACAGAAATGTAGTGGCCATGCTAAGTATAATCTATGTTGTAATGTAATTTTGATGCTATATAAGTAAAGCATTAAGGGCCTGATCCTGTAGACATTTATTACCAGACAAAAAGCTTATACTATATTGTGGTGAGTTGTCCCATTAACTATTATGTAACTTGTAAATACGCCTGGTGTAAATAATCAGGAAGTACAGCGAGTCATCGCTCTGTTTACATTATTGCATGATGATTTCCATGCTGTCCAAGATAATGTAGCAGTAAAATTTTTCCCATTGAGGCAACATTCACTTCCTATTTAATAGAATAAGGGGGGGTGTATGAATAAATTCAGCAAGAATTGGGACACCTAGAAAAAGAGGTGAAAAGCTATTGTATGGTGCTTTGTGACCTGCACTTTGTAGACCATTTATAAGAATTAGGAGTATTCCTTATTTCAGTGGGTATGTGTCATGTATCTGTGGCTGGGGTGGGAGAGCTACGTTTCTAGTCCAGATGCCCCTTCCTCCCAAGAAGAGTGGAGCAAGCACGCACCGAATCTGTGTAGCAGCCATCAAGAAGCTCCTTCTTTGCTATGCTCCCATTATGCCCATAGTGGCTCTTCCATGTAAACTCAATGCAGTCTGGGCTCTGTGGACGGGTGAGAGGAGGAGAGCATCCCAGGTGGGAAGGAATCAGAACTGGGGAGCTGCTTCACTGATCAAAAAGGCAACTGGAAGCAATTTATTTTTAATTGGTGGCAGTAGGGAAATGTGTAGCCAGAGAGAATCTCCTAAGGTAGCTTGAGTCCTCCTGTGCCACTAGGGAACTGAGAATAGAGAGGCATGTCGAGAAAAAGTCCCATGGGGCTGTGCTAAGCTTTCCCTGCAAATCCTTGGGCTCTATATTTTCATGCCACTTCCTTCCTGTCCCCTAAGGACATGTCTTCATTAGGGGAAAAAATGCTTATACTGTCTTGTTCAACTGTATTGTTAAACATGTTCAACTGCCTCTTGTCTACCACAGGATTTTAACACACGTTAAAAGTACAATTTACCCTGTCTACACTAGATTTTTTTTCTACACATGTTTAAAATATCCTTTTGTTTCTACTGAAGACAACGCCTCTGTAGTCACAGACCCCTCCCCTGAATGGTACACGTAGTTGCATCTCCACAAGGTGAACTTCACCACATTTTCTGAGCTTCCCTCTTCCTGCCTCCATGGATTTTTCAGTGGGAAAAGTGAAGTGAGTCCTTTCTCTCTTAATGAGTGTCAGAATGGAGCATGGTGGGACATTCATCCTTGAAAAATATGCCTTGGAGTATTGTCCACTCTGCAAATTACAAAACAACCTCAAAGCCTTGCTGCAGGAAGCAGCGCCTGTGCCAACAGACTCGGGCACACCGGGCGCATACTACAGCGTTAAAAGTGGCACTGTAGACTCTCCCACTCAGGCTCTGAGACCCAACCTCCTTGCTGGATTTCAGAGCCCAACCTCCCCCCTGAGTTGAAATGGCTAAACAGGTATTCTTAACCCGTAACTCAGACTCCCCGAGCTTGAGTCAGCTGATAAAGACTCTGAGAAGTGTTGCTGGAGGGTTTTTGTCTTCTGCAGCGTGTAAACGTACCCTTTGTGTCCCACATTACTGAGAGCTGCTTATATCAAGTAGTACTGTCTGTCTTGGACACACGCATGTGGACAGCAGCTTCCACTGAAACCGTATTTTAAAATTACCTGTTTCAAACTAGGTGCAAACCCTGGCATGGGAGGTCTTCCTAGCGGATGGAGGAAGAGCTTGTCTGGTGGCTGTACTAGCAATTCCAGGAATGACAAGCCTCGATCCAGGAATCAGGCAGCGGTGCAAGGGCAAAACAGGAATGAGGGTTGCAGGGACAAACCAAAGGGCAGAAACCAATGGGTACACTGGAGTCATAGTCAGGGGAGTAGCCAAGCATCAGAACCAGAAAGGAACAGGAAGTGAAATGAGCGCAAGGTAAGCACACGGTCTGCACTGAACAGCCACTATCATGAGCTGTGGCTGTGCAAGGCTCGGCGTAGTAAACCTCTTGCTCTCTTGCCCAATCATAAAGTGCAGCCACTTGGAGGGGGCTCGTTAGGGCCCGTTGAGCTTGCTGGGCTGCCTGGCAACCAGGGTGGGAGCCAGTTTAACGACAAACAAGTAAAGACTATTTAATGGGGTTTATGGGGCTGTAGCTTACCTCGGAAAGGCATTGATTTAGTCTTCATTGATAAAACCAGGTTTAAAATGGGTTAGAACAGGCATCTTGCAGAAGTTTAACTAATAGGGTTTTAGATCTGAGTTCAGCTGGCGTGGTGCACCTTGACTACAGTTTGGGTCGTGGGTACAGCACGGTGGGATTTGCTCCCATGTCTTCACAATAGCATTGAAGCCACAGCAGCCCAAGCAGTTGCACGAGCTAGTCTTGCCCGCCCAGCACCTGGGTATGTACTCAAACAGCCACCAGCTGTGCTCCCATGACTTCTCTGCTATTGTCCCCTGAGCTCGCTACATTTGCTACACTCAGAGCGTCTGACTGCTGTGTAGACATACCCGGAGCATTCAGACAGGCAGTGTTTCCAGCTCTTCAGACAGTATCACTAGCCTGGTGATATTTAGCATTTTTCATATAGCCCCGGCCCTGGAATCGTTGTGAGTGATAGACTCCCACCTTTCATTAAAAAGGGAAATTTCTAGCATGATAGTTGTAGAGGAAAGTGTGAAAGCATGAATCCGAAAGTCTCCACAACTAGACAGCAAATCAAATTTATTTATTTTGTTTTAAAATTTATGATGTTTTAAAATTCCAGAATTTTTAAGTAAATCTCATGAGTTTTTGTTTCCTGACTCCTGAGTTTTGCGTGTCTGGGATCAGCAATACTGCACTCACTACATTCCTGAACTCCTGTCCCACAGTGCACTGGGGTCACTATAAAACCTGAGATGGATCCTGGGGAAGGGGTACGTGTATTTCATTTTCATTGTTGATGTTTTCCAAGTGCCACTCAGAAAGCTGGAGCTGATGTTCCTGCACTCCGAGCACTGTCATGGCATGTACCTTTTACTAGAAGGGCTCTCAATATTCATCTCTTGTCTAGTGCTCTGACTCGCACCATCATCGTGGAGGGCCTTTTCCTGTAGCACGGCTTATCCTGCAGTATTTTCAAAGGTGAGACAGGAGCCACAGCATGGAAATTAGCGATGTCACTGAGACCACCCAGCCACAAGCCATAGAGAAGCACATTTCCCATTTGCTGCAGACTGTCATGCATCATCTTCCATCCATGGAGCGCCAGTTCTAGTCCCAGAAAACAAACACAGACTGGTGGGATCACATCGTTATGAAGGTTTGCGAGATGAGCAGTGGCTGTAGAATTTTCATATGCAAAAGGCCACTTTCTTTGAACTTTGTGCAGAGCTGTTCCCAGCCCTAAAGTGTGTGAATACTCACTTGTACTCCGCTGGGGCAGAGGGTTTTTAATTTATTTATCTCGGTGGCAGAAAGAGGCAGACCGACAATGAGAGGTGCTCAAATAAAGTGTTTTGTTATAATGATGACTTAAAAGAAGCTATGCTAAAAATGCTTCCCACACCAGTAGACAGACCTGGTGGATGAGAAGAACAGTTATTGACACAATTAAAATGGTAAACAATGTCATGATTTTAAAAGCAATAGCAACAGCAACCACACACTACTGCAATCCCAAAGCATAGGAAGAAAGCACCTACCAAGAGCAGCAGAGTGGGGATACCCATCATCCACTCTATCAGTGAGTCGCAACCAGGGAACCGACCTGCCCGGGGCATCCGGTAAGGCCTTGATGGATCCATGGAAAGTCTCACTGGGCTGCTCTCGGGGGTGCCTATTATACCCCCTTTTCCCTAAGCCTTAGCATGATTCCCTCTTAGCAATGCAATACGTAATTCTCAATCTCGGTCAGAGATTGGGCCTTAAACTTGTTTTCCATTAGTCTATTGGTTAGTAATTGCAGGTGGCTGAGCTAGCAACAAAATAGGGGTAGCTGCCCTTTTCCAAGGTCTAAACTGGTCCTGCTGTTAGACAACTGCTGACCTGTGGTCAGGCACCTGCTGTTTATCTCAGAGATTTTCTGCATGGCTGACATATTTTGTGCAACATAAGACTTATCCTGTGATAACAGCCAAGGGTCAGTTCCGCATCCCTTCAAGGAGCCTGCCAAGCAGTTATGGGCCTACTCTTGCTCACAGCCTGAGCTGGATTTCTAGGGCCTAGCCTTGCCAACTAAGCTGTTTCCGCGTGATAAGTTTCTTCCGCACCCTACATCACTTGAGATCAGCTCTGACAGTGGAGAAGAGAGTGGCCATTGCTCTATGGAAACTGGCAACCCCAGACTGCTATCGGTCAATTGGGAATCAATTTGGAGATGGTAAATCCAACGTGGGAGCTGCTGTGATGCAAGTGTGCAGGGCCGTCAGTAAGGCTTCTGCTGTGAAGGGTAGTGATTTTGGGAAATGTGCAGGACATAGTGGACAGGTTTGCTGCACTGGGGTTCCCAAAGTGTGTGGGGAGGGGTAATAGATGACACGCATAGTACCTGACCACCTTGCCACAGAGTACATAAACTGGAAGGGATACTTCTCAGTGGTGTTGCAGGCCCTTGTGGATCCCAGAGACATTTCACTTACATCAATGTGGGGTGGTTTGGAAAGGTGCATAATGCGCGCATCTTTAGGTACTCAGGTCTGTTCAATAAGATGCTGTTGGGCACTTTCTTCCCTGACCAAAAAATAAGCATTGGGGATGTGGAAATGCAAATAGCGATCCTGCCTACCCCTTGCTCCATTGGCTAATGACGCCCTACACTGGGCACCTGGACAGCGAGAAGGAGCATTTCCTTAACAGGCTCAGCAAGTGCAAAATGGTGGTGGAATGTGCATTTGGCCATTTAAAAGCCCGATGGAGATGTCTGCTTACTAGGCTTGACATCAGTGAAAAAGATCCCATCACTTATATGTGTGTGCTGTGTGCGCCATAATTTGTGTGAAACAAAGGGGGAAAAGTTCCCCAAGAGTTGAGCCATGGCGGCTGATAGGCTGACTGCAAATTTTGAGCAGCCAGATTCCAACTCTATGCTCAGAGCCAACCGTGGAGCACTGTGGCAAGCATTGAAAACCAGTTTTGCAAGGAACTGCAGTAATGTCTGTGCTGTGCTTTTATTTCCCATCCCCCACCCTTGCTCCAGTGGCCCCCTCCCCTTCTCTCCCTACCCAAGCTATGAAAGAATAAAGACAGATGTTTTTTAATACTAAAAGTTTTATTTGTGACCTGTTTTAATGGGGAAAAAGGAGGATAACTTAACATTGTAAAGTATTACTGTGCAAGCAACTGTGGTTGCATGCAGTTCTTAAAGGGGCCATCGTGTCCTTCTGCTTGCCTCCACTGATGTGGAGTGCAGCACGTACTGCACCCTGCTCAGTCTCCTCCTAGAGCACTTGGGGGTGAGGGCTGATAACCAAGTGGTAAGCGGTGGAGTGTTTTGGAGGGGCTGCAGAGGGAGTCTGTCCTGCCACTGCTCTTCATGGAGCTCTACCAGATGCCTCAGTGTGTCGGACTGATCCCTCATAATATGCAAGATCTCCTGTGCAGATCTTCTGTGTCCTATGTCCATGTTTAGTTTTTCAGACAAGGACATCCTCCAGGCTCTGAGCTCTGTGTCAGCAGCCGTGGAGGTGTTCATTAGTTCACTGAACATGTCATCCCATGTTTTTTTTCCTGCTTCCTAATCTGAGAAAGTGTTTCTGGATTTCAGCAAGAGGGGGCCGAAGGCCAAGGTGTCTACTGTAAGATAAGCAAAGCACAAAGTTGCCATTGTTAGCTGATCCAAAGTAATAAAGAAAATGTTACAATTTAAAAAGTACTACCCTTCATATTCACAAGGCTAAACCAGACCCGCATTCCATTCTGTACATCTCGGAAGGGTCAGATTGGCATTACAAACTTGGTAAGCAAGGGGCCCTTGCATGTGTTGTAGAGAGGCTTCATTAGCACTAAAATCCACAATCCACACTTGAACAGGGAAAACGATCACTGGGCTCCCCTGGAGCATGCCAAGGACCAGTTTGGGAGGAGGTGGGCAGAACAGATTAGAGGACGCTGCTGGTGAATTGTAGCAGCAGAAAACATAGGGCAACCAGCGTCCTGACCCATAAGGCCCATTGCAATAGTACTAGGACTAGGAATAGTCTTGGGGAGGCACCCAGGGACCCCATCCACGACAGAGGAATAAAACAGAGTCACTGTATTGGTCAGGTACTTTAAACTTGCACCATCTTCCCTAGGTGACCATGTGTGATATCAGTCTCCTGAGGGTAACGCAGGTGGAAAGGGAAAATTTGCTGCAAGCATTGAAGTATAGGCCTGGCCCTTATGCTGCTATGCTGTGTTCTGCGATGATGCCTGCTCTTTTAATAGCAGAGTGGCGGGGGAAAATATCCTACCATGGCAGAAATAAGGCTGCCCTCCCCAGAAACCTTCTGCAAAGATTAACAGATTACCTACATGAAAATTTACTTGAGATATACACAGAGGATTCTTGGCGCATACCTCTGCACATAAATTGTCTGTTCCGGGAGTAACCCTCTAATGAAGTTTGCCACCAGCTAGTAAGACCCTCCCCTCAAAAACACAATCTCCTTTTAAGAAGCTGGACTGGGGACATAACCGCAAAAAAAAGATTTGTCACATGCACTCACCAGATGTGCCTTCCCCTCCATCTCGATCAGTCCCGCTGTCTTGTATGTGACTGGACTGCTCTGAGGTAACGAACAGGTTCTGGCTTTCAGGGAGAATGGATGCGCTGCTCTTCTGTACCCTGTTTTCCTCATCCTCAGCTTCCTCATCCACAGAGCCCTCTACATTTGTCCTGGACTGGGATTCTTCAGAGGTATTGATGCTGCATGGTGGCACAGTGGTGGGATCACTTCTGAGAGTCGCATGCAGCTCTTGTAAAAGTGACATGTTTTGGGAGAGGAGCCAGAATGGCTGTGAACTTCCTGAGTTTTCTGATAAGCCTGCCTCAGCCCTTTGAGGTTAATGCAGCACTGCTGCACATCCCTGTTGTGCCCCTTCTCCAACGTGCCATGAGATATCTTCTCAGATATATATAAATTTCTTTTGCTGGCTTGGGGCTGAGCCAGAACAGACTCTTCACCCAACAGACTGATGAGATCCAAGACCTCTGGTCAACTCCAAGCTGGAGTGTGTTTGGGCTCTGCAATCACCATAAGCAGTTCAGCTACAAAGTACTCTCTATGCTGTTTAAACTGGAAATGAAAATTCAAAATTTCATGGTGTACTCCGCGGGGGCGGAGGGTTCTTAATTTATGATCTCGGTGGTGGAAGGAGGTAGACCGACAGTGGAAAATGACTAAGTAAAAGTATTTTATTGCATTAACAGAAGCTGGGCACAATTCCAAAAGCAGTGGCTCTAGGAATCCCCCCTCCAGTTATCTTAGCAGAAACTGGGCACAATTTCAAAGGCAGTATTCCCAGCAGCCACCCCCTCCAGCTATCCCGAAGTATAGGAAGAAAGCACCTACCCAAAGCAATAGAGTGGGGAGACCCAGCAACCACTCTGTAGGTGAGTCGCAACCAGGGAACCGACCTGTCCGGGGCATCCGGTAAGACCTTGACGGATCCACGGGGGAGTCTCACCGAGCGGTTCCCGAGGCTGCTTGTTATACCCCTATCCCCCCCTGCCTTAACAGAATGTTTCTCCTAGCAACACAATACGTAGCTCTCAACCTTGACTAGAGATTGGGTTCTAATCTTGTTTTTCATTAGCCTGTTGATTAACAATTACAGGCCAGAGAATAGAAGGCAGCCGCACTTTGCCAATGTCTGCTCAACATCCTGTGGTTAGATGCTTTGCCGTCCTGTGGAAGGCAGCAAGCGCTGCAAGTGGCAACCACAGGATGCTACTGCTTATCTCCCACAATCTCTTTACAGCTAACATACTTTATACTGAAGTAGCAGACAAAGATTAGCTTAACTCTTAAAGATACGGAGGGCTGCCCAAGCAATTACAGGCCTAGTCTTGCTCACAACCTAAACTGGATTTTTAGGGCCCAGCCTTGCCAACTATACTTGTTCTGCGTGACAAATTCTTCCGAGCCCTACACATGGGGCTTGAGGGGAGGAGCTATTTCCTGTTTATGTGGCCACATTACAGCAGAGTGTGAATGTCCAGAGTGGTCACAACAGGGCATTATGGGATACCTCCCAGAGGCCAATGGCGTCGATTTACATTGCACTCTGCCTACACTGATGCAAATTCGACCCATGGAATTCAAATTCAGCGCTACACCACTTGCAGAGCTAGTTTTACTGTGCTTTTACTGTGCTTTAAATTGACAGAACTTATGTGCCAGTGGAGATGCATACTTTAGGGGGTCGACGTAAGCGGTGTTACATCAACCTCCACTGCCAGTGTAGACCAGGCCTCTATGTCAGGCCTTTCAAAATCTGTGGTCAGGAATCTGAAGGAGATTTTTTCAGGATGCCATGCAAACACAGAGACATGTTCTTTCCACATTCTGCTGATGGAGTTATATGTGTGTGCACTAAGATGAATATGACTCCTGAGGCCCAGATCTGGCTGTTGTGATATGGCTGTTAAAAAAGCAAATGCGGTTTTAGG
>ML675610.1:51271199-51284825 GCA_007922155.1 Mesoclemmys tuberculata | reverse complement strand
CTATGAGTCTATGAGTAAAGATTTACTCATAAACTTAACTTGATGCACTGCAAGGCATCCCATTGCAGTCAACATCAGTGCATCCAATTAAGAAAACCTTTGCAGGAGTGGGGCTTAAAACTTCTTTCTGAGACACTTTCTTATATTAAACATGTTACACTCATAAAATTTCTTTTTTCTTTTTGCAGGCCTTGATCTAACAGGTATATTTCTTTTTGCCATCTTGACTCTAATGACAATAACAGCTAACCTGGTGTTTGGAGAGGAAGTATTCTATATCTACAGGAAAATCCCTTCCTCTAAAAGGATGATTTTTATTTGGATAAATGCGGCAGCTCCGGTAAGAGGAGAAGAAAGAAAGTCAACTGAATATCAAAAAGACCCTTTCTCCAAAGGTGTTGTGTTATTGCACAAACCTCTTTTATCTCTGCCCCTCTGTCACTCTCCTGTCTTTCTGTACAGGTGATAGCTACTACATCATGCATCGGGATGTGGATTCCTCGCTCAACAATGTTTACAGATTTCACCGCAGCAGTGTATGTATTTTTCTTGTTTCTCTGAACCTTGAATTTCCTGCCTTTAAATAGCCTCTAGCACTAGGTAAACATAGTCATTTGGCAAATTTAATAATGGATTTTTAGTTTAAGATGAAATCTCTTGGCAGCTGTTTTAGGGAGGGAGAAAAATATTAAACTAACCCCTCACCCCCCCATGCGGGAACTGCAGAATGAAAGAACTGTGAGTTACATATAATTGATCCTTTTGATTGGCAGCAACCTTGAAGTAGTAGAATCATTCCTTTATCTCTCGCTACACCATGTAGAATGAAACTCTGCCCTATGACTTTTCACTGAGCTTTTATTAATGATGCACTGTATGGGCCTATTATTAATGATGGCTAGTGAACCTTCAGTGAGTGTATCTGTGTGAAAATGTTCCGCACATATCCTGATAAAAGCACTGTGTGAAGGTCTGACACATAAAGGGGATGATGAAAAAAATGTGATCTCTGCTTCCTAGATGCACTGGTGCAACCCTCTAACTTTAAGGCAGAGGCTGGAAGACTGAAGGCTATAGTATGGGATTTTCAAAGATATCTAAATAATTTAGCACAAATTCTATTGACAAGTCAATGGGAATTGTGCTCCTAAATCACAAATGTTTTTGCAAATCTCACCTTAAATGCCTTGATTTCTGGCTGCATTTACTAAGAGACTGAGACTGAATACAACAAGGGGGAAGCAATAAGATAGAGCGATGCTAATTAGTTAAGTTGCTTTTATTTGGATGGTAAATGCAAATTCTCACTGGCTGAATCTGCCTCTGAGATAAAACCATGCAAGTCTCTGCCATATTATTAGACTCACAACTTTGTCTAACTCTAAAATCATGTATATTTTAACATTAAAGTGATGTAAGGCAGAATGTGATTTGCTTACAAAGGTTCTGACTGTGTGGGTATCAAGTGACTGCATTCATGAGAGCTCAGCCAACTAGTAGAAAAATATTACAAAAAGCAGTGTCTAATGGATAGAGCAGTAGGGTGGGAGCCAGGATCTTCTAATACTGGCTCTCCCACCAACTTTCTATGTGACCTGACACAAATAACTTAGTTGCTCAATGTCTCTGTTTCCTTATCTGTGAAATTAAATTAATACGTAACGCATCCCAACCTTGCAAAGTAATGTCTCTATACAATTAGTGTTAAATATTTCTATTGATAACGGACTTGAGGAAATGTCGGTATTGCAAATTATTGTGCTAGGGTGGTTAAAGAGTCATGTTTACGCTGCTATAGATGCAGCGTGGTGTCTATGCTGGCATACAAAGAGCACATGCACTTGGTGTATGTTTAACCTGGTGTTTTTTACCTCATAGTTTTTTTGCCATTGTGATCCACAAGTTCTTGCTGATGATGATTAAAGAGTGCGGGGGTCAAAAGTTATTTCTCAGGAGATTTGAAAACGATCGTTTCAAGATCAGCACCGGTCCCTGTTGTTGCTGTTGCCTTTGCCTCCCTTACATACATATCACGAGGTGAGTTTCGTTCCAGAATTCCCCAGCCAGAGAGTTCAGAAACCAACAACTTAGTAGAGCCGCACATATGATGCCAGGTCTTTCTGCTCCAGAGAAAACTTGCACCTGGTGCATTCTGAATGAGTCACCTCTGTGACTCTCATGCTGTCTGTTTTAAAGTGTATTATCGTTATGGGGCTACATTTACATTTACATTTATGGGGCAGGATTTCCTCTTTCAGCTTATACCATGTGGCTATCATCCACTGTTTTGGGGACCAGGCAATCTTTGTGGCATCGTTCTTGGCCAACCCAGTGGACATTCATCCTTTCAGTGGTGGGGGGGGGGTTGGGGGGGTGGGATGGTGCTGCTGCTGGAGTCGTTCTGCCAGTGGGTGGAAGGATGGCTGTCTCTGTGGGATGGCTCCTACCTCTGCAGACCTGTGGCAGGCTCCTTCTGATGGGTACCTAGGGTTGGGAGGCCTCGCCTTCTACCTGCTCTTTAGCTCTCTAAACCTCTCCCAGCAAAGAGGATGACTTGCTGAAAATTCACAAGGTGGATGAGAGGAATTTCAGCCTCCTCTGGCCCCTCCTGCAGGTGTCTTTTGGTTAGCTGAACATAGCTTGGGGTTTTTGTTTGTTTGCTTGTTTGTTTCTTTTTAAATAACAAATAAGGCAGGCTAGTGCAGATAAGAGAGATAAGGGTCAGGAACAGGGGAAAGGAAGGTACAGTAACAGATTTCTATCAGAAACAATTGCTCTGTAGTCATGCAATCCTCCAAATGCTTTAAAGGGCAAATGCACTAATCGGGTGACCTGTCTGAGCCCATTTGACACCTGTTTGTACCATTTATAGTTCTGTAATTATTTGCGGGAGTAAAATTACCACTGTAATGATGTAATTATGGCTGTATTAATTGAGCAATTATAATAAATCAAGATTCATTAATATATCACATTACACATTAAATGGCAGCTGGGTGGCTCCTAAGCCTCCATTAAGGAGAGTGTCTGAGGGGGCCAAGGACACAACAGTGAAGACCAGAATAACGAGAGCGAGAAAGAGCTGGGAAATAGACAAGGAATAATAAAGATGACAAAGAAGAAAGGAACAGTAGCTGCACCTTCCCCAGTTTGTCCAGTGTGGATTTAGATTGTTCAGATATCAGCTCTCATATATCTTAGTGACCAGTGTATTTCCCTCCACTCTCCCTGCCCTTTTCTTATGCTATTTTTAAACCAACATTCAAATCTGAAGGATGTCTTTGGGCCCTCTGATTAAGTTAAAGCTCTAGTTTAGACTCACCGAGGAGAGTTATGTGTGCACCAGCTGTCCCGCTGGGGCTATGTAGCGTAGTGATTGAAGGCGGATGATTTCCTCTGACCAATGAGGATGGAGAGGAGGACGAGTGGATGGCTATTGAACGGTGCTCATGCAAGAATGCTCTGAAAAATGCTGATCCTCTTTCCTGATCCTCCATGGCCCCTGCTTTCCTAGACTACCACAAGATGGGGGGTTCACTAATCTGGAAGAAGCCACCCTATGTGACATAGCCTCTGTAGACAAGGACTAAAGCTCTATGGTAATTTGCCCTTTAGTTTAATGCTGGTAGTAAAGCACTAATGCTCTCACTGTGCCAGAAGGTAGGGATAGTATGGCTGCAGTGGAGGAGCTAATGGCATATTTCAGGCGTTAACTGTGCTGCTGTTAGCTCCCCAATTTACTCTAATACAACACCTTTTGCACAGCTCTCTTAGTTATTTAACTGCTGCTGCAGGGCCAGCAACTGAGCAAAAAATGTTATTTTGGGCAGATTCTACTAAATTAGTGTCTACATCTTTCAATGTGCTGTGAAAAATTAGAGCATTCTAGACAAGCTATTTAGGTTCTAGAAGATGTTCCTCACCAGATTTCAGCCACGTACAGTACATATGGAAAATTTGGGGTTTCTACTATTAGACAATATTTAGTGAAGTTTTGTTAAGATTATTAACGAGGTATTGACCACTGGTTGTTTTTTGAATTGTCAGACGAACCCTGTTTCTGATGAAGTTGGGGACCTTTCAGTTTGCTTTCCTTCGACCTGTGCTAATGTTTCTGTCAATAGTGCTTTGGACCAATGGAAACTACAGCCTTTCTGATGTAAGTAAATATTCTAATCAGCCATTGCTTGCCAAGCTTGTAAACTTTGGCTTGACAATTAGTATCTAAAAGGCCAAGTTTATGTACCAACCAGCATCACATAAATAGCAGACCCAACTCACCATTGTACTGCATATTGGGCTATCATTCATACTTGTGCAAACTCAGTGTGATGTGAGTGAATTTCTCCTAATTCAAAATGGTAGCGTTGTATGTTCACCTTGCTCTGTGGCTGATTGTTATGAAACAAGATAACACTCACAACAGGTTCAGGTTCAGCTGAAGAAGTGTCAGGCTTTATTCCAAGAGCACAGCACCTAGCAGGTGAGGAACAAGGGACCTGTGGCATTGAGCAGCCATGGATTGGCACTCACTGAGTTCCTATTTAACCAGCGTGCATGGCCTCTGGTGGGCAACAACCAAGAGTGGGTAAACTATACTAATTCAATTACAAGCCCTGCCCAAGCTGAATGTGTTCCTTACACTAATAACTACATAAATCACAAGGCAATAGAGAATTGGCCCAGTGTGTTTGAATAAATATGTTGAACCAAGAATCAGGACCATTAGGACAGCACTAAACACAATCACAGAATTTACCTACGTGGCAGTGTCCACACTAACTATGCCCCAAACAGGGCTTCTCAAACTTTTTTGTGTAACGGCCCGGCCCACTGCTTGATGTAGACAGCGTTTCAGATAGGGTGAGGTGAAAAATAGAATCTCTCTTAGGAATTTCCGCAGATCGGAATGGGTTTCCTGTTTTGTTGTATCTTGCCATGATCAGATTTGTCATGTGTTCATTTTTCATTTGTGAAAAAAATCCCATCATGTGGTTCGTCTGACCACTTAAACTTGGCAGTAGAAAATCTCCATACTCCTAACATGTTCTGAAGAGCAGCCAATTATTTATTTATCTTGCATAGCACTTAGGGTATGTCTACACCGCTCACTGCAGCAAGCTTCTGAGCCCGGGTCAACAGGCTTGGGCTCGTGGGGCTCGCACTGCCGTGCTAAAAATAGCTGTGTCGACTTTGCAGCTTCAGCTGAAGTTTGGGCTCTGAAGCCTAGGGAACGGTGTGGGCTTCCGAGCCCAAGCTCCAGCTGGAACCACAACTTAAAAGCACTGTTTGCACAGTTATTTTTAGCATGGCAGTACAAGCCCAGGTCTGTGTAGACTCACTGCCTTGGGCTGCTACTTGCTGTGTAGACATACCCTTAGAGTAGCGGTTCCCAACCTTTTTGGCTCAAGAGCTACAGATATGATTTTGACAGGACCACCAGTCTCCGCCATCAGCCCCTTTCCCTCCTCCCCACTGCAGCCAGAGGGAAGGGTCATACCTCTACACATAAATAATCTGTTCCGGGAGTAGCCCTCCAGTCAAGTCTGCTAATATCCAGACATCCCCCTCCCTCCAAATAAAAAGGCCATTTCAGAGATTGGATCAGGGACATAACCGCTAAGAAGAAAAAAACCTCACCAGATGTGCCTTCCCTGGGATCACAATAATTAATGCTACCCTGTGTGTTGTTGGACTGCTCTGGAGTCAGGAATAGGTCTTGGCTGTCTGGGAGAATGGACACCCCGCTTTCCTGCACCCAGCTCTCCTCATCCTCCTCATCCACAGAATCCTCGTCGTTCTCCCTGGACTGTGATACTGCAGAGGTATCGATGCTGTGTGGCGGCGCTGTGATGGGGTTGCCACTGAGAATTGCATCACCTCCTCAAAGAAGCGGCATGTTTTGGGCGAGGAGCCAGAAGGGCTGTTAGCTTCCCTAGCTTTCTGATATGCCTGTCGTAGCTCTTTGATCTTCACGCGGCACTGCTACATGTCCCTGTTGCGCCCCTTCTCCAACATGCCCTGGGATATCTTCCGTACATGTCACAGTTTCTTTTGCTGGCTCTGACATGAGCCATAATGGACTTCTTGCCCCACAGAATGATCAGGTCTAACACCTCTGGTTGACTCCATGCTGGAGCGTGTTTGGGCCTTGCTGTCACCATGACGAGTTCAGCTACAAAGCTTGCTCCATCCTGGCTACACAGGAAATGGGGCTCGAGGGGAGGGCTTGTGACCCGTCCATGCCCAGGGTAGCCAGCTGATAATGCCAGGGTCAGGGCGAGCTGTAAAAGGAGAGCAGATTCTCCCAGCACTGGTGGGTGACACTGCAGTCAGACTTCCCAACTAGCCACAAACAGTGCTTCTGATTCCCCCACACTGGTTATCAAGAAACCACTGTGCAAATACACACAGCCCCCTTTACTGCATTTCAGTCTCTGGCTCCCAAACTGACACTAGGTCCAGTAAAGAGACCAGTTATTTCAACTCTATGCTCTTTACTCATAAGATTCTCTCTGATCCCAAAGGACCAGCCATGGTACCAGTTCACTATAAGTTTTGATCTTACCCAAAATACCACGCTGCCAGCCAATCCTTTAGTAACTAGAACTAAAGGTTTATTATAAAAAGAAAAACAAACAATGAGAGAAATGTTAGAGGATGAAAGCAATCAGATACATACAAATGATTGGAAAGTCCATATACATCAGGTTTTTTGAAGAATGGTGGAGTTGCAGGCTTGTGTAGTCCCTCTGGTGTACATCCAGTACCTGGATGGGTCTAAGTCCTTCAGTTCAGTTGCAAAGTGTGTTGATCCAGAGGTGTGTATGGAGCTGGGCAGGAACAAAGACAAAATGGTTTCTGTGGTTTGATCTTATATACCCTTTGCTTCTGGCCATGCTGTTTGTGGAATTTTACAGGATCAATATGGAGTCCAGAGTCACATGGGCCAATCCTGGTAACTCTTCAGGTATGCCCTTAGTTCCTTCCCGGGCCTTTTGCTTCTGTAAAGGTCTTGATGGGCCATTAAGCAGGCTATTGTCCTGCCGCCTCTCTGTCTGGGGTGTGTCTTATACAGCATAGTTTGAAATACAGGGATATCAAAGATCTCCGTAACTTCCCTAACACATATTACACATGAACGCAAATATTATCTTCTTACTCAGCACATTATAACCTTTCTAACAGTACCTGACATGGTATGTCTCACATGGATTGTTATGTTTTTGACATATTAATGTCACATAACACAAATGCCGCCCCCTCCATCCAGTCAGCATGACAGGGCTATTTCCTGTTTGTGTGGCCACGTAACAGCAGAGCACGAATGTCCAGAGTTGTCACAAAGGGGCATTATGGGTTAGCTCCCAGAGACCATTAACGTCAAATTATGTTAAGCTTTGTGTACACTGACTCAAAATCGACCCATTACATTTGAATTACATGCTACGCCACTTGCGGAGGTGGTTTTATTAGGTCGACTTTTACCGTGCTTTAAGTTGACGGAGCTAACGTGCCAGTGTAGACGCATGCTTTAGGAGTTTGACGTAAGCGACATCACGTTGACCTCCATCGCCAGCGTAGACCAGGCCATGGTGAGAGATGGTCTCTGTGTGGAAGAGTTCACAATCTAAACATAGAAAGGGGGAATGACTTGTTCAAGGTCACACAGCATTTCAATGGCAGAAACAGGACTAGAACCCAGATTTCCTAGCTCAGGCTGCAGCCCTACTCACCAGACAGCACTGCCTCACAAGGACTATTTTTTTTCATTTAACATTTCCACTGAATATTTTTTTTTATACACGGGAAATTTTAAAACGAGTCTCTGTGAAACATTCTATTTGTGTAAAAGGCCGATTTCTGAGAGAGAGATTAGTCTGAAAAATTCCATCCAGCTCTGCTTGTGGATTTGAAATCATCCTCAGGCAGCCACTTCCCTGTGTCCTCCACCGATTCCATTCACACATCTCTGTAGCACCCAGAGTGCTACTCACTGCACGTGCGCACACTGCCCGCTTCTCCTTCTCAGTGTCTGGCACCACCCCTGACAATTACCCAGTCCGGGGGGAGATCCTCTTGACCCTCCTTGAATGAATGAACTGATTTTACTGTTCTCTGTGTAAACATCAAGCCAAGAAGCATGTGAATAAAGGGAAATCTGAGCTGCTTGTTGTGTTGGCTCTTTCTGATAAGCTTGAATGAATTGGTAAAATAGAAAAGGCTAGAAATCTCTAAAGATAATTACACCACTGCTAGAGCCAGGGGAATCCGCATGTTTTCTCCCATTCACAAAAAACAAAGGCTGTTTTCAAACCAAATTTTTACCTCTTTCCAGTGTAGCAAAAAAGGCAATTCTTTGTAGGTGAAAACTCCAGCAAAGAGCAGCCCGGGAAAGGTTTTGCCAACAGGACTGGCTCAAAGTGATAAGGGTCCCCTGCGAACTTCAAAACAAGGGCCTTGTACCCTCTCAAAACCATAAACAAGGATGGCCACTTTAAACCTTACTTCGCTTGAGAGCTTTCTGGTCACAGGATCAGGTGCTGTGTCTTGGCCCGGAGTCTAAATTTTTACACCTACTGAAACGTTTGCACCTATTAGAAAAAACTATGTGGTGCCTGAGTCAGACTAATAATGATCGAACCTTTTGTGTTATTTTACAGCAATACAAAGATAACTGCAAATATTTTTGAGGCTGCTGGGGGGGAGAATTTGTCTTTCAGAAGAAGCCTCTGGAGGGTCATTTTGGGCTTGATCCTGCAAGATACTGAGCACCTGCAACTCCCATTGGTGTTGATGGGAGTTTGAGGGTGGTTAGGTCCTTGAAGGATCTAGCTCTTAGTCACCTTCACAGGTCCTACCAGTTTTGGCTGCTTGGTGAGCAAGTACTGCGTGCTGTAGGATCCCTTCAGTTGCTAGTGTGCTCTGAGCAGTTTCCAGTGCAAATCCCAGCAGCCTCTGCTATTGATTGCCGCTTTCATAAAAATAGAAACAAACCTTTTAATTCTTCCATGTTTTAAGGTATCATCTCTGCTCTGAAACAGAAACGTGTCTCTCACGGTTGCCAAGTCTTATCCATATGCCTGTTTAATTTGCTTCTTAGTTATCTCCGAATGGAGCTGCAATATGGATTAATTGCTTCGTTGGTGTCCTTACAGTCATTGCTCTATGGCCAATTGGAATCATGTTTCAACAAGTTCGGGTTCTTCTTAACTGTAAGAGGATCATTCCTAAGTTTGCACTTTATCAGGTGAGAAACTTCACATTTCAGTTCAGAACTTGCACTGCTGTTGATACAGAATAACTCTACTCCTGTGCAGAATTTGCTACAGCATATTGCTTCTGAGTTTAAAGATCGTAGTTTAAAACTTACTGTACAAGGCACACCCTTTGATTGGTTAAAATTAGTTTCTCTTTGAAGTATTGTCTTTATCTGCAGTTCCTGCTCAACTTGTGTGAACTTGCAACTGGTCTTTGTATAATACTGGAGGATTGAGAAATATTTATAACCCATTCTTCCTTGGGATGTGGGGGAAAAAAAATAACCATAGCTGAACACTCTTTTCTGGTATAAAGGAAGCCTCATAGAGGGAGTATCCTGTAATACAATGTTAAAATTATAGTGTATACTTTAAAAGGTGGGTGGGGTTCTGGAACAGGGGGTTGGGGGATGGTTCTTGTTTGAATTGTTGCAACATGCTGCTGTTTCTGTGATGTTAGTTATTTTTCTTAGTCAGTCTACTACGGGGAATACGACAATGAAACAAACATTGGCTGGAAAGCACTGATAGAGTGCAGTGCCATATGGGCCAGATTTAGTTCTATCCATTTCCATATTAAGGAAACCTGTGAAAGGTACCCCCACCCTCAAGAAAGGATCCTTGTATTCAGGCCCTGCCATCAGCGGGCATCCTTAGGACGTGGTAATGTAAGACTTTGTCTGTGTTAGGTTTTAGCCACCAGTGTAAAACCCTAGTGTAAATGCAAGGGCCAGAACAGTAAGCCATGACTCACCCCTGGGCAGTTTACCTCACTAAGCTGCCCTAGCGCACGTCACACTAAATTACGTTGGCACAGAGAATCTACACTGGGGGAATTAAACAGAATTTCAAGCTGGGGAGTCAGTGATGCTCCACATGTGCCACTTAAATATTTTGGGTGCCCACCAAGATATATGGCTAAGGGCCAGCACAGACTGACCAGGTATCACGCTCTAGAGCACTCTCTCTCTTCTGAGATCACAGGCTTTGGTTTGTTTTAAAAAATTCCTTTATCAGACGATTCCTTATCCTGAAGAGCTGGCCCTGAAATCTGTTCTGCATGACCATAGGTGACCTTCGCGTCTGATCCTACAACACTTACTTTCAGTAGTCAGAAATAGTGCTATTAAACTCAAGGGGCTACCCACAGCAGTGAATACTGTACCTAGTATGAAGTGCGTCAGTCCCTTAGATGATAAAACCCTTAGATGATCAAATCCATGTCTTCTTCTGTGACCTGTACACTATCAGCACTAAACTAGTAAAAACAGTAATAACAGGTGAATGAGTACATTTTTGTCTTGGTATTTTTATGGGGAAATGTATTCATGGGGGAGTTCAGATCATTTTAACCTATGCAATGGATTTTATAATCATATTGAATCAGAGGTTTCCTTTCCATCCTCTACATTATCCGTTCTTTAAAAAGCAGTTGAACTCTATTCTGTTCTCACACTGGCCTTCAGGAGTTTCCTGATTTCTTCCTCTGTTTGCTGATTAATTGTGGGTTGGGCTAGGAATAGGCTGAGACAGGGCACCTGCGCGGTAAATGTATGCAAAGCTGTGAAAAGCTCAGTTTTCCTGTCCGATTTAAAAAATGCTCTGGTCACACCCCAACTAGAGACAGGCACTCAGAGAGAACTCCTCAGGGAGATGCTGACTAGCTAGCAGAGGTGGGAAGTTCTCACGTCAGAAACCGTGCAAGGAAAGTTGGAGAGAGCAGAAAGTGCTTCTAACCTGCTCTAAGCAGAACTTATACACAAAAGGCTAGATTTACAAGGGTATTTAGCTTCATAAAGATGCAGATAGGCCAGTGGCGTACTGTGGGTCTCCGATGCCCAAAGGTCAATGCTTGCATTTGCAGACCCCCCGCCTCACCTGCCCCTCCTCACAGCACAGGAGGGATACCTGGCTCCCACCAAATGGTGCTGCCCCCGAGCTGCCCTGGGGAAGGAGGGCTCTCTAGACTGCGAGGTGGACACGTCGCTTTCCTTCTCCTGCGCCCTGGGGACTTTCTGGTGCTAATAGTGGCAACCACCACATTTACCCACTGTGCAGCACCCACCTCTCCTGCTCCAGCCCCACAGTCCAATCAGTCCGGCACCGGCTCCCAGTACCAGGCAGGCTCTTGCCCCCCAGCCAGAGGGTAGCAGGGGGAGGGACTTCCTCTGGTTACCCACAGCTCTCTGCCCCCTGCCTACTCCTGGGCTCAGTTCAGCTGCCCCTCAGAGCCTCCTGCTCCCCCACCCCCTGCACATTGTGAAGGGCCTGGCCGGTGCCCTCCCCCCCCACAAGGCTGGTGCCTGGGGCCCTGGGCCCATCTCACCCGTTGCCCCCCTCATTGGTATGCTGCTGAGATAGGCTCCTAGTGGGATTTTCTAAAGCAGCTAAGCAGGCCAGAGGACTACATTCATTTCAGTGGGAGTTTGGACTGAGACCCAGATTTTTAAAAGTATTTAAGTGTTGCCCATTGACTGTCAATGGGATTTAGACTTGTAAGTGTCTAAATCCCTTTTGAAAGAGACCGAGGCTCCTAAATCAATTAGGCTTTGCACCACTGAGCACAGCAATACTTAAATACCTTTAAAAATCTGGACCCTGATCCATTAAAGCACTTCTATAAATCCCACTAGGCACCTAGCTGCATCTTTATACACATAAACAATAAAGCTTAGTCCAAACATACTCCCTTCCTGGGGCTTGCCTTTATTGGTAACAACACATGTGCAACGCCCCGTCCTTTCTTCCCCAAGCTTGGCTTTCCCAGGGTTCCACTGCAAAGACCTCTCTGTCCTAAAACCAAGTTCCTTTTGCCCCCAAAGCCACTTCCCTTAAGGGAACGTTTAAGAGCCACACTTGCCACAGTGAGTTAGCATGGATCAGTCAGCATCTCCCCTATGCACGTGTACGTTTCAACACCTGATTCCAGAGTAGGGCAACAGAAGAATCCTGCCCCTTGTTACCAGTGGGTACAAATTAATAACCACAGTGCTGTAATTACAATAACAATATAATGTCAATATAATTACAATGCCTCACACGCATCGCACCTTTAGACTGAAGGACTGAGATCGAGCCTTTTTTAGCGCAAGGAAGTTTGATTTAACTTTCAAGCTGTGAGCCATATTGCTGTCGCCAAAAGATTTATTCTGCAGGATGGGCAGACTGAGGATGGTGGATGAGGAGAAAATAGAAATCAGGTGGAAGAGGAGTGTATGTTCTTCATGAAAGCAAGATCACTTGCTGAAATACAGCCTTTCACTGGTACTGAAGCATCAATCTCCTTCTTTTTTTTCTTTTCACAGTTTGTCCTCTTTCTGAGCCAACTCCAGGCAGCCATTATCAATATCCTGGCTTTGCAAGGAATTATTGCCTGTGCACCACCTCTAACTTCTTCAGCAAGAGGAGCATGTAGGTTCTTTTGGAAGGCCGTAGAATGGGGAAGGGTTATTTTTTAAATGTATAATGGCTTGGAAATTTCAGTGTTGCCAACTCTCTCAATTTTAATGTGTGTCTTGTGAGATTTGGCATTTCCCTTAAACATCTCTTTCCAGGAATCATGCAGTTACATGAGTATTTCAGCTTTCACAAAAGAAAAAAACAAGAGAATAGTAATGAAGACTCAGAAAACAGAAGACAAAGAAAAAATCTAATGTATATTAGGATTAAAAACCATGAGATTTAAAAAAACTATCATTTTTGGGAGGCCTACGTTATGACTTTTGAATGCTTGTGGTTGGCAATACTGTATTTATTGACAAATGACTAGTGCTTTCAGGTGCCTAATCTGAGATGTGTTAAAGGTTCTGATTTTCATAAAGTGCAAAACGTCAATCCTTTGAAAATTAGGCCCCTGAAGTTGGACACCCAAGTATTTAATGAAGTGCTTTCATGAGCCACAAAGCACTTCACAGAGATATAAACTGCAAACCAGTGAGAATTAAGGAGCTGACCCTACAATATATTCAGTGTATGCTCATGCTTTTCCCACTTCCTTCTCCCCCACTTCCCTCCCTACAAGTCTCATTTCTTTTCTTTCTGTTGGGAGACAAATCATTCAGCATGTCAACATGTTGAACTCTATTGGCAGGCTGGTCAAAAAGATGAGATGGGACAGTGTTAGGCTGGAAAGCATTTATGGCTTCTGTCAACTGGTTCTTTGATCTATAGATAATTACAGAGGAGCTTGAAGCTGTGGATCTGCTAACCAGATGCCAGGGGCTCAGTGGTGTCCCCCATATCCCCATTTTTTCTCTTTTTCACCATTTTTCTGCTTTTTGAAGCCGAGACTATTCCCTGAACAATTTGGACCATAGAGTAGATTTAGACTAGAAATTAGACGAAGGTTTCTAACCATTAGGGGAGT
>ML675610.1:51243646-51266199 GCA_007922155.1 Mesoclemmys tuberculata | reverse complement strand
TTCTACTCTCAGTTTCTCCCTCATCTCCATAGACCATCCCACCACATTCTATCCCATTCCAGTCCCACCCTCAGATTGTTGCCCCCATTTTCCCCTCCTCTCCCAGCTCTTTGTCCCAGTTTCTCCCTAGCTCCTTGTCTCAGCCTTCTCGCTTTACAACACCCCATGCCTGGCTCCACAGCACTACACTTCCTCCTTTTCCTAGGTCAATCTCTCCAGCCCGTGGAATGGGTGTGCGGAGTGGATTTCTGCTGATTCATAAGAGAAAATATGCAGAATGCTCCTGTGCTCTTTTCTCTTTAAAGCACAGCTTAATATAGTTTCTGAGAGATCAAAGTGCAACATCGTAGCTAGATAAGCTCTACTGTCCTCTCCTATAAGCATGGCATTCTTCATTCCTCAGAATCTCAGCTCCTATTAAAATACCTGCTGCTTCAGCAAGAAGGCAATCAAAGAGGCAGCATGTATAGGTGTATCTCTCAATTACCCTTTCTCCACTGCGTATTGTCTCTTTTTCACGTGCCCAAGTCTTCTCTGGGCATATTCTGATGACAATTACAGTCATAAATGTGACCCAAAGCTCTTTGTATGCCAAGGCATTTCTACTCTAGCATAGGGATTTTCCTAGAGTGGCCTAGAGCTAATTAAAAACTTCTTCATCAGAGTTTCCAATTGTTGCAAAATGTTAACCACCCTAAAAAGCTGGTTTGAAAACAGCAACAACAACAAAAAAAGTCCCCAAAATGTCGACACATTTAAAAGAAAAAAAAAAGTGAGATTTCAAAGGTTTTCAACCAGCTCTAGGATAGACCCCAATTTAACAGTGAGATTGTTTTGTGGGCATTTCATCCTTGCATTGAAAATTATGTCCTCCCATTCACAGATCACCTCTTTTCCCGATATCTGATTGCACAGCATCCATCTAGCAGCTAAAGCAGCTGCTTATGTAGAAAAGTAACATCCAGGAAGTAATGTGTTTTTAACATCTTTTAATGCAGTTTAGCAGCTAGAAACAAGGCGGAAAGCCAGTACCATGTGACCAACCTGTTCTTCAAGGACCACACAAGCCTTAAATTACCTATCTAGTAGCTATGTAGAGAGGTGGGATAACATTTCTGCCTTTTCACCGAAAATCTTTGAACAGGGGAGTTTCTGAGCCTTTTTGTAGCCCTGTCTCACACAGCCAGGAAAGGGTGTGAGCTAATTGTTAAATTCAGTTCAACAAGTTCCTCATTAGGGGCAAATTACCTGAGTTTGAAATCTGCTAATTTTCCAATCAGGGTGAGTGTTTGCACTTGTGATTTGGAAATAATTACCACATGGTATAACATCTAAACCTATGCAAAGGCTAATGGGAAAAGGATTAGTTTCCTTGGAATGAGAGGGTGTGATGGATGTTCCCCAAGAGCTTTGTTTGTTGCTATACTTTTAGAGGTCTAGTATGCATAATGTCTGGTGATTATTATATAGTAAACCTGACTTTATACTTAATTGTATCTCTTAATGTTACTGTGGAAAAGCAATGTGGGTCTCAGACTTGGACTTTGCTTTCTAAAGGCTACTAATTTTGTATGAAGATATCTCTATTTCCCCATTTCCACTTGTTAATGTTTTCTTTTTTTCCCCCCTAGACTTATTGGCTCAATTCTATAATGAGATTTCTGTAGGTGAACCTTACTGTTAGACAAGGGCCTTGGTTTGAAGCCTCTTGATTACAACAGGCCCATTCTTATGGAATTTATGTCCTGTTACCGAATTGCCTTTCTGAATTACAACTATACAAATGCATGGTAGCCCTTCTTTTGGGATGCTATCCGTGTAGGTGTATTAAATGGTTCCCAATAGGGGAATTAGACGGTTTAAGGGATTAGAAGAACAATATTTAATCTTTACATTAATAAAGCTACACTAGGCCATGAGGCTTCATTGTCCTGGCTAGTACAGTGCAGGTTTTTGGGAAAAATGGTGCCACCCTTACTCCTGAGAGGACTAGTCATGTGTGTTCTTGTCAGAAGCAAGGGGGGATCAGAAAGTGGTGTATGTAGTCTGTCTGTTGTAGAAAATGGCAGCATGTGGGCAGCATCCAAGTCTTCATTCACTGTGGTCCCCTTGGAAAACTGCATTTAAAAACAAAAACAAAAACAACTGAGAATGCTTAAGGTAGCACCTTGCACCTCACTGACTCTGAATGTACAGGGTCCTCAGCAGAAACTGGTGCCAGGGTAGGGTTACCAGTCCTGGCAGGACTTGTGTACCAGTGGAATGGATCAGTGACTGCGGTGGTATAAGAGTCGTTCATTCATATGCTGGTCACATTACTGTCCTACTGACTATGCATATGTGGACACTATCGATATAGGGATGTTTATAACTAGTGTGGGGGCACTTTACTATTGAATTAATGTTTCATTTAACCAATCTGTTCTGAATTGGTTGGATAGCTTATAGGTTTGGGCTGTAGCTTTATTACTATGTTTCTAAATTAATGTAAACCGTCTAAATTTCCACTTTCCATGAAAATGTTATTGCCAATCATACACGTGCATGGCTGTCAAGCAATGTTAATACTGCATGGGCAGTGCCATTAGGTAGGATGCTTAACAGTGGAAGCTGTTCATATTTCTATCTGAGTCATCTGTGATTTCTCTTCTCATGCACATCTGCTTTAGGGTACCTCATTAGGTATGGATGATTGTTTCTACTTGGATTCTGGCCTGCAATTCCATTCATCTGTTGCACTATTTCTGTGTGTCTATGTGCTTTTGTGCTGTGTGATACATACAATACAGATCTTGCACATCTGATTTGGTTATAGGCAGCTTACTGAATGTAGGATTCCTAAGAATCATAAGTGGGATTTTATGTGTTGGGGGGCAAGGTGGGAAGACACCAATATTTAGGTAAATGTGTTCTCTTCCTTATGTGGAACATCCACTCTCTCTGAGCCCACACCCACCAGCTACAGATCACATTGCAATCATGTGTACAGCTGACGGGAGAACTGGATGCAGTTCAGGTCCCTTGTCTTGAGTATTTCTATACCTTCTTTTACTTCAGAGAAGAGCACTGGGTCTGAATTGAGCGATCATCTAATGACAACTTAGTACATCATGAGAAATAAGTTAGTGAGCTCAAGCCAGTTTTGGCTCAACAGTTTTCCATACTAGCAAAATTGAAATGGGCAACTTAGGTAAATTCTGTTCTCTCATAGGTGGACTGCCGTTCGAAGTTGAAGGGAATTTTGCCTGTCTGAATGAGGGCAGAATTGGGCCCCCTGTTCGCTTATCTGTTTTATTGGGTCCTGTCTATTTTCCCATTCTGGATAGAATATTTTTGTGATACCAAGTTAAAATCAACTACCCACTCTATTTCCCTTTTCCTTTCTTATCACTAAGCACTAGCTACATACCCCCTTCCTAACCTGTTCTGCCATGCTGCCACCTTCTCTTCTACTCAATCTCTCTTTTAAAAAGTTTCTTCATGGCCTATGAACTTAAGTTGTCTCTCATTTCAATGGCTTAATTTAAAGCTAACCACAAAGCTCCCAAGACACTCAATGCTAACACAAGTACTTGCATTATTCTATTTACTGCTTGACCTCCTTACACCTGATTGTTAACCCCCTTTTCATATTGTGTTTTCACTTGATGCCTGGTCCTGCTTCAGTGAGACTCTCCACTAGAGTAAATATACTCATAAATGAAACTGTTTGGGGTCTTTGATTGTACACAGTTTGAGGCAGAGGCAATAGCTATGATTTTCAAAGGCAATTGTGTGCCTAAATGCCATATTCAGTTTTGAAAATCTCAACCAATGTTTTGTGTCTGTCCACAAAGTACCCAGCACAGTTATAGTGGTGTACAAATGGTGTTAAAGCCCCTGGGATGAAATTCACCCCTGGGGAGAGGGTTAGCATGTAGTCCTTTTTAAAACAAACAAAAAAAAGCATATAGTAGTACAGATCTGGCCTCTAAATTCCTGCTATGAGGCACTCTGAAACATCAGCCAAGGGCCAGGCACTGTGTAAGTACCTTCATACCACTCAATAATTGCACCTCACTATACAACTATAGCTTGTTGAAATTTTTCATCCAGAACATTTTCCCATTAGAAAATGTGGGTTTGTAAATCAAAATAAACAACGTCCTTGGGAAAATGTCTATTATGATGAAATTTTGATTTTTCTGAAATGAAATATTTTGCTTGGAATCTACACTGAGAAACACATGTTTTGGTTTAGCTTGAAATGACATTTCAGATTTTGAAAATGGGGGGGAAAAAAATCACAGTTCTACTTAGAGATGTTTTGGATTTGAGTTTTTCCTCCCCTTTCTTGGCTTTTGCCCAGTAGAAAAAGTTGAAAATAATTGTGAAAAGTGGATTTTCCCTTACTTTCACACTACATTTTTTTTTTACTTTTACCCACTTCTTCCAGTGTGTGTGTATATTTTTTTAAAAACACTGTTTTTCTTCTTGTAGACAAGGATTGGGGAGAGAATCAAATACAAAGTTGGAAACTCTTTTTATGGAGCACAAAGCAAAATATTAATGACAAATTTTCATTTAGTTTGAAAATGAAAATTCCCACAAAAAAGCCCCCATGTTTTCTGAAGAAAATTTTTGAAAGAGGAGTTTTTTCCCATGAAATTCCTAAACTATTCCAAACCTGAATGTTCCTAAGCAAAGTCTTCATGTGCAATCCAAGCTCTGCTGCCTTTGTGCCACTTGGGGGGAAAAAACAAGCCTCTTTTTACATGTGATTTTTAAGTCAGCTTTTGAACTTGGATGTGAAGAGGTGCACTGTAAATGGAATTAACTGTAGGTCCTATTATTGCAATAATAGATAATGCTCCATTGGCAAGTCCATTAATAAACCCACTTTTAAGGAGGAAGGGTATATAAAGATGTTGGCTTTTTTATAAAAAAAAAAAAAAAAAAAAAGAGGGTACAGGCAGAGGAATATGGACATCTATAAAGTATATAATTAACCTAGTTTTTAATGTGAAAATGTGGTGCATGTGAAACGTGCCAAACTGACTGCCTTGGAGATAGTATGGGCAGCAGCAGTGCAACCTTCTCCATGCTTAGAGGAATAGCTACTTACAGTGATTTTTGTCCTGCATGTGGGCTTCAAATTCTAATATAAACAGTCTTCCTCACCGTGTGATATTCACTCTTGTGGGGTGAGGGCCCATCCAAGACCTTCTTCAATCCTGTCATGTGGTTAAGGCAGGGAAGGAGTGCCTTGAGAGTGCACATACTCCCCGTCACTGACGGGGTAAAGCTAGTGCAGAAGGCAGCTGTAATTCCATAGAGCTGGATGGGGATGGCATTTTCCAACCCAATTTTCTTCACCCACATAAAGTCCAATGGCTTCTTAAGTGATAGGGTCTTGTAAAGATCCTCTGCCTAGGGGGTGAATTTAATCTATTCTGTAATGGTCTTCTCCAGAGTGAATTTATTCTTCCCACCAAATTGGATAATGGGCTCAGCCACTTTAAAATACAGTAATGGAATGCAATAAACCAGAAACATTCTAGTTTTCACTGTTCTTCACAGTTCAGCACCAAGTCAAATATTCTTGGTTGAACTTTGCTGCGTTGTTCCCAGGATACTAAAGGGACAAATTGGGTGAGGTAATATCTTTTATTGGACCAACTTCTGCGGGAGAGAGACAAGCTCGTGTTTTTTTTTGTTTTGGGGAATTTCAGGACTAGGGGTCTGTTGGGGTCAGTCTACAAGTAGTAACCAAGTCAGGTGGAGACCAAAGTGGGGCTCTTGTGTTTGTAGGCAGGCTGCTGGGGTTGCAGTGCTGAACCAGGGGTGCATCGCCCACAGACACTCAGGGAATTGCATGCTTTTCTGCTGGCTGTTGGTGGTGTCCCACCACCTTGTCTCATTTTAACTCTTAGTTTGAATGATGCACTTACGAATCCTCAAAGTAATCTAGTTTAATTATTTTGGAAAAATATAAAATACCCTAGGTTTTTTCACTTAATATAGAATAACAGCTAATGTAGATGCACAATATATTTTAATGACAATTAATAGCTTTGAATGATGGAGTATTTTTAGTCCTCAGTGTGACCCTTTCATGCTCAGGGTAGCTACCTGATAATGCCAAGGTCAGGGCAGGCTGTAAAAGGAGAGCAGATTCCCCGAGCACTGGTGGGTGACACTGAAGTCAGACTTTCCGAATCAGCCACAAAGAGTGCTTCTGATTCCCTCACACTGGTTATCAAGAAGCCACTATACAAATATACACAGCCCCCTTTACTGCATTTCAGTCTCTGGCTCCCAAACTGCCACTAGGTCCAGTAAAGAGACCACTTATTTAAACTCTATGCTCTTTACTAAAAAGGTTCCTCTGATCTTAAAGGATCAGCCACAGGACCCGATCAATATAAGTTTGGATCTTACCCAAAATACGAGATTGCCAGCCAATCCTTTAGTAACTAAAACTAAAGGTTTATTATAAAAGGAAAGAAACAAACAATGAGAGAAATGTTAAAGGATTAAAGCAATCGGATAAATACAAATGATTTGAAAGTTCATATACATCAGGTTTCTAGAAGAATTGTGGAGTTTGCAGGCTTGTATCGTCCCTCTGGTATACATCCAGTACCTGGATGGGTCTCAGTCCTTTGTTTCACAGCTTCAGTTCAGATGCAGATGGATTGATCCGGAAGTAGATAGTTGGCTGAAAGCTGAAGACAAAATGGATTCCCAAGCCTCCGCCTTATATATCCTCTGGCCCTTGCCAGGCTGCTCATGAAATTTTACAGGAACCAAAATGGAGTCCAGAGTCACATGGGCCAGACCTGGTGACTCATCAGGTATACCTCTGGCTAGTCCCCCTTGGCCTCCTACACCTGGGAATGTCTTAATGGGCCATTAAGCAGGCTATTGTTCTGCAGTCATCCAGTCTGAGGAGAGGCCTAGGAACAGCCCAACTTGAAATACTGATACATCAAACATATCCATAACTTCCCTCACATATATAACACGTGAACACAACCATTATCATCTTACTCAGCACATTATCGCCTTTCTAACAGTACCTGACATGGCATAGCTCACATGGATTACTACGATTCTGACATACTGATGTCCAACAATACAATGAATGTCCCCCACCAGTCCAGCCAGCATGGCACCCCCAACCCGAGATTGGTGTCGAAGGGAGTAAGCAGAGCTCCTGAATACACCTCAAAGCCCCCTCAATCTCGTCAGCATGACACTGTGTCACTAATTCACAAATTAAAATGGCCCCAGAATGTAATAATTGTGATTATGCAGCTTCATCAGGTATGAAGGGTCTATTCTGATTTCTGTTTTATCATAATATATCTAGATGTTGTAGAAATGATATAGATGTTATAGAAAAGACCCATTGATTTTAAAGCAATCTCAAATTCTAATGGGTAATCTCCACAGAGTTTAATTAGTGACAGTGTAAAAACTTGGTGTATGTAAGATTGTAGTACACAGGAGTACCACTAGGTGGCACACTTGAACAGTTCACCATTGTAGATTTCTTACCTCTTTCAATCCATTCCAAATACAGCCTTAGAAAACATTATTGAGAGAAGCAAGAGATATTTTAATAAGCACACAATCTGTATTGTTTTAGTTTTTCCTTCAGTTTTCTGCTTTAATTGGCAAAGTTACAGTTTAATACACAAAAGCTCAGTTTCTGTGCCTGTAAATAATTCTCATTGGTTATAATTTTGAAAGACAATGTGCTCCAGTTGCCTTGTAGAATGTCTGCAAAAACTGACATAAATCAGGCTTTCCACTTCTGCTGCTGCCATCACTGCTGCAAGTGGATTACTTGTTGTGATTTGTTTTAGTGGAAATAATGAGCTAGGGCACCACAAACAACCCCCATCAGATACTGCTATTATTTTGAAAACGAACAACTTTTACTGACATGATTGCTTTCCTCCAGCTGCATAAAATCCTGATGAGGAGGAAGGAATACCTTAATTTACAATTTCAAATATTTTAAAACTGTCAGAGCAATAATGATGGATAGATATCACAGCCACAAATACTGCATGTAGTAGCCTAGCATCAAACTTATTTTCAGATACTGTGAGAAAAAAATGGAAACTCAAACTGCATGATGGACAGAAATGTTGATTTGTTAACTTAATGTGTATCTGTCACAATAGCTTTTTCAGTCTGGGGACAAAGTGTTTCTCTTGGTCTTATAAAGTGCCTAGTAGGCTTGGGTGCTGTAGAAACCAAATAAACCATCATTAATGCTATACAAAAAAATGCCACATTTATAGCTTACTTCTGGGTGAAATTTTCATCTGTGCAGAGGACCCAGAAAAGACAGCTTATAGGGCAGACAGCTGTGCCAGTTTACAGATGCTGAGGATTTCGCCTACATCTTTAATACGAGGTTTGTGAGTGGTGTACAAGCCTTGGGCTGACCATCTACATAAGGATGAATTTTGTTCTTTGTCGATTACAGGGTAAAAGCTCCTCCCTAATATTGTGAAGCACCTCTTCCCTGGGCCTGATTGTATGCTGGGTATAATACAGAGCTTCCCAGTTCTCCATCTTATACTGTAATTCATTGGTCTCCATTCTATATATTTACATTCAAGGAGTATAACTGCTGTGGTCCAATGGTACAGTCACCTTGTCCACTACCATTTTAGGTGATGAGGGTAGGTGACCACCTGGGACCTTGAGATTGATGTGTATGGCAGGGATGAATAAAGCAGGGGAAAAGAGGACATGCCCAGGACTGCATCACTGACATATGGGACCTCCTGTGTACTGAAGAGAGGACTCATGATCCAGTGCATAAAGCACGGGGCTGGGCACCCAGACACCTTCGTTCTGTCCCGGGCTTCTCTGCAAAATCACTTCACTTCTCTGTGCCTGTTTCCCACATTGTAAAAATAATTCGGGTAATAATGTTTTTCTGATAGGAACGGTGAATCCTTTACCAGTCAGCAATGAGGAGTTCTTAGGGTCACAGTCATACATTCAGTACACATTCAGTGGAGAGGAAATGGGGGTAAATTAAAGTGTTTCACAGTTAGGTGTAAGGTCCCATCAAAATGGAGCTGTATGTATTACAGCACTGATTGTCACTTATACTGACGTCACACCAGTCATTAAAATAGTATCTTTTAACTGATTTTTGAACATGGCAGTTTAGATTATTAGATTCTGAGGCCAGAAGGGACCATTGTGGTCATCTAGTCTGATCTCTTCTATAACACAGACCATAGAACTACCCTGGATCAATTCTGGTTTGAACTAGAGCATACCTGTCAGAAAAACAGTCATTCTTGATTTAAAAATTTCCAGTGATGGAACTTACCAGCCCTGGGTAAATTGTTCTGGTGGTTCATTGTTTCTGTAGGATAAGCAGGGTCTAATGAGACCAAATGCTTCAGATACACTTTCAATAAAAAGTCTAGTTTCTGAACGAGGCTGTAAAAGATATGAACAACTGATTTTGTAAGGGGATCTTTTGTACAGTAGAAACAAGACATTTTAAAAAATTGATTTGAAAACTCAGGCTAATGGGAAAGTGAGAGGTCTGCATCTTAGTCACGATAACAGCATATTATAAATCCTTGTAGCTATTTAATAAGTCAGGGGTCCTTTTTGTTATCAGAAACCACACACGGAGAGAACTAAGATTGTGATCTTGATATTACTGCTGGAAACAAACTCTTTGATCAGATAATCAAAATTTACTGCAGAGAAATCAATACAAAGTTAATCATATTTGCTATTGTACTGAGCCTTAAAACTCTCACTGGCTCTGATGGGCATATAATATCAATATCATCTGTTCTGGAGGTGAATCCTGTAGATTTTAGTACTTGTGTTGTAGCAACCTCCAAAATATTCTGATATTGTTCAAATAAAACCTTCTGACAGTAGTTGGGACAGGCTTTGCCTCAAGACTTTTGACAAACTTGGAAGAAATAATCTGTAATTTTCAGTGGTGATAAAAATGAATGTGTAAATTACAGGTGCCAGAGGTAAATGAGTGCAATTTGCACCAAGTTGGCATTTGGTAGGTGTAGAATACAGGTGTAAATTACATGCTGAAAGTGCTAGAGCAGATAAGACCTTTGAAGTCTGTGAAAAATGCAGCTTCAAGCCCATTGATTTTTGTGGATGACTCATCGTTGCCAATGCTAACAATCTTTTCACCAGTGCTATGACTTTAACCGGGGCTGGAGCTGATCTGCTGATGACCAGCAAGAAGCTCTAGCTTACCAGTGATTTTGAGCCCTCTGAATGGCCATTTGCCCACTTGCCCACCACCTGGGGGTGGAATCTGAGCTACTGAAGGCCCTCTCCCTGTCTAGCAACCTGAAGCCATTCTTACCAGAAGGGAGGAAGGAACTGAAGAGCCCAGCTGCTCAAGGTGCTCTGCCCCGTTCCTGTCTGTGAGCAACAGGGACAGGATGATTCCTCTTCTCTTCCCCCTACAGTACCCAGTGTGAAAAGGGGCAGAGGAGTATGAAGAATGCCTAGAGCTGCCCCCCTGGAAGGAGAAGGGGATCCTATTGCAGCCCCCTTAGGCCTGGGAGAGGAATATGAAGAGCCATGGAGGAGCAGAGGTGATGCTAAGTGGGGCTGAAGTGGGAGGGTGAGGGCTGAATTAATTGCTGGGCAAAGGAAGGGCAGATTTTGAGTGAGAATGCCTTTAGCAGGGGTCAATATTTCCTCACCTGTGGGAAAGCGGGCAACCCTAATTCTCACATAAACATACACACACAGGATGGGCTGAGGCAGTTCAAAAATCAAAAGATAGGCCAAAACAATCCCACAATATTGTCTCTTTAACATAATTCATGATTTTTGATCACTTTAGGTTGGCAATACTTGGACATAAACATCTCAAAGAGACTCTCTCTCTCTCTCTCTCTGGAAGCTTCTACACCTTTCTTTTCCAAAGACTGCCTTCAGCTGGAAACTAATGACTAGGGCTTACTCTATTACTGTGATTTTTGTGCTAAAGATCATGAGTTATTCATGGTCCTTTCTGCACTTGCAAGGGGTGGCTTGTAGGATGCTTTAACACCTGGCCATGAATCTGTAGGCTCCAGAATCTGTACTGGTGATAATGTGCAAACTTGGAAAAAAAGCCACAGCTTTGCTTTTAAATCCCACTTTGAGCCTGCAAGACTGGCAGGTAGCAAAAGAACTTGAAAACTGAGAATTTGATCTGGAGACAATAATCATGGACCCCTTCTGTACTTTAAATAGAAGGTCAATCTTCCCAAAATGAATGTCAGTGGAAAAGATTTGTTTAGGTGCAAATTTAAGGAAACTAGAGGAGAATTCTTGGCACAAGCACCTGTTGGTAGTTGCATATAGTATGTACATAAAGATTAGGGTATTCAGAAAGATTTGATCTACTTATTCTAATGTCAAACAACTCACAGTGGAGATTAAGGCAGTATTAATTCATTTGGAATGGGGCTCCTGGGTGTCTTTGCAGTGTATGTAACTCTGTGACTGACAGCATTTCTTTTATCTCTCCTTTACAATTTTGATCACCCCTCCTACTTCTCCTGTTCCTCTGGATTGGGCATAACGATTTAACTAAACGGGCTAATGTGTTTATAATAGCTGCTTACAGTTGCTCCATGGTGTGTGTGTATTGTTTGCTTTTCTTCTTCGTATTTTATTAGCAGTTCATTAGAAGTAGAAAAAGCCATTTAACAAATGCACTGACTGTAGATGGGTAAGTGCTTCCTGCAACAAAAAGGAAAGAATTGGCAGCAAATCTGATTTTGTGGCACTGATGTGTCTGCCCCCGAGTACAAGACTTGGGGCCCCTTCTTTGTCTGAAGTACAGATTTAGAGCTGGAAGGGGGAGTCCTGTAAATACACCATCTCTCCCACTCAGGCTGCTTTGGTCTGTTAACCATTGATATTCAAACACCACCATGTTTTGAAAATAATATGGCATTGAGATTTTTCAATTTTAAGCTTCTCCTTTATTCGGGATAGATATTTGGTATAAATTTATTAAGCTCTGTTTTTCCTATGAAAAAAACTTTCATGCCTCATATCAGCTTCATGGTCCAGTGATTAAAAAACACTTACTTTGTGCTAGCAGTTGGGAAGATGGCAGGAGATGCATTTCAGTTATACTGTCTAGAGGTTGTAAAGCTCTTCTGTCTCTTGGTAGTGCTAATATTTGCCTTTCTATATTGATTAATTCATTGATGCTATAGCAGCTCTGTTCTTCCAGGGAAATGCAAGTCATGCAACAAAATGAGGGTTTACAGTTTTTAGAGATTGCAATACAAGGTTATTATTTTTTTTATATTGAGCTGGATGCTTGCCTTCAATATTGTCCCATTGAGCTGTAAGACTGCTCTAACCAGTATGGCGGAACCCCAAGTTGCATAGAGCCAGCATTCCTCTCTGCCGCCCCCTTGTACCCTTCTCGGTAAGTGGCATGTTCCACTGGAGTCAGCTAGGGGAGGCATGGCAGAGTGCTGCTGCGCTCTCGATAATCTCCAACTCGTGGAATGTCCCCTTTCGAGCAGTTAATAGCCACTGTAATTTAGAACATACCTATAACTGCTCTAACTTGTGCTGGGGCTTGAACTGGCTCCCAACAAACCTGAAGACTGGGGAAGCAGAAAGATGGTGTCACGGATACAGGGATAGCTGTATGTTAGGCCCCCTTGCAGCCCCTCATAAATATGTACCCCAAATGCCAGGTTGTGCTACCTTCATACTTCCCGTGGTGGAACCATGCGATTGTACCATCCTCAGATTTCTAGGCAGCAGCCCCATTTACCAACCATGTTAACACACCAGGCCCAACTATATTTGGCACTTGTAAGAAACTTCACCCCCCAGGAGCATGTGACCAGCAGCTAATTAATGTGACCAAACAACTTCTTCAGAAGAAACATTGTTTATTCTCCCAAATATATATATAGCAATCAGAGAAAAGGGATAAAACAAAGAAAAAAGCCTACATGCCTTGCTCTTACCTAAAGCTTATGATTTCCTTCAAAGCTTGGGCAAGCCTAGCTGCTCCAGACCCATTCTGTAGGGCCAGTGTCTCAGTCTGTTGGCTCTCTGTAAACAGCTGCCGGACAACTGAACCTTCTTCCCTCTCTAGAGAGACTTGTTAACAATTTAGGATTATACAGTTTCTTATATTAGTTTGCTCCAGTGTTTCAGCTTGCTGTTCTAGGCTCCCAATATGTCCACTCTGCATGGCTGCCTCCTATTCTGTGCTGTATCTTAACTACCAAAAATGGGATCTATAATTCACTGCTTATGCTCTCCCAGTGGTAGCAATGGTAGCTGCTGCACTGTAGACAGGACTCAAACATTTTTAGCACCATATTTTCACTGGACTTTTAAATGCTCTTTTGCTACAGCTTCTACTGTTGCAGTTACCAGTGAAGCTGTACTGATGTTTCCATTTTTGCCAGTATAGACAAGACCTGGAATTAATAATATACTGTATCCTATCCAACATGCACACTGAATGCTACATCAGAACTTAACAGTTCTGTTCTATCTTAATTATTGACTATATTTTCTGTAGGGGAAATTATATGGTGCAAGCCTCTCTGCTGATGACTCCGTCCACCTTCCCACAACCCATTTTGGCATTTTCTGAGACTCCAACAGAGGATGTGCACTACAAAGGGCAACTTTCTCACTTGCTCGTACCAAACAACACGTTTCTTGATTTTTTTGGGCAATGTTACTAAGGGGATCAGATGGCCTCAATAAATACTGTAATTTCTGAAGGACAAAGTCAAATCAGTAAAATTGCTAGATGTAAGAGGCGTTCTTATCAATGTTGTATATTAAAATTTAAAAAGTTTTATGACTTCCCTAGTTACTGAGGTAGTTGCTTTGGGCTCATGGTCAAGAGAGCTGCTGTGCTATTCTTCAGCTTACCCTCTTACAATCTGCTGCTGGACTTTACATTTTGGAGTAAACTGCTAAAGTCATCTTAACATTATGGGATATTGCTTCAGAACAATTTTAAAGACATAAGTGTCAATGGGAAATGGCTCTGTTCGGCAGTCAATCGCTAACATTAAAGCAACCCAAATTCAAGTTAAAAGTGATCCATGCTTCGTAATAATAGTGACTGCTCAATGCTGTAATACACCAAACCCGTAGGATGCCAGTTGCATACCAGATGTACCATATCTCTTAAGCAAGCATTGCAGATATTTCAGTAGTTAGGCTTTGCAGGCACAAGAACCATTGGTCCCACTAATCACTCAGACACATGGTTAAGGGAAAAGATTTTTACTAGGGCTGATGGGAAAGGTTGCAAATACCCTAGGTACAGAGACTTAAACACCTTCTGCTCAAAATGAGCAATAACATTCTTTTTTGGGTCTCTGGGGCAGGACAATTGAAACTTAGGGTTCTTCAGGCCTCGTGCCTGGGGTGCCCTCTACAGTCTAGTCTCTGTTCAAGCAAATGGGGGCTTGCAGGCTTCCAGGCTGGGCTCAGTTAGTGTCTCTGATTGGGGCTGCTCTACACTGACTCCTTGCTCAGCTGCTGCTCTCCCCTAATTCCCACACAGACCTGCACCCAGCTGTGTCATCCAGCAGCCCCTGCCTGTTCCACATGTGCATTTGTATATGGCTCCTGTGGATTCTACTCTGCACCCAGCTTCTCCAGCTCCTGGCTTGCATGTGGCTGTGGCTTTTCCAAGAGAGCCCTTCAAGACCTTCTTACCTCGTGAGAGGAAAGAAGTGCAGTGAGGTTTGGCCTGATGGAAAACTTAGCCGGTGGTTAGCCAGGAACAAGGTATATACAGTGGGGAGAGGGCTGAGTCGTCGTCCCCTGCATAACAGATCCATTATAACTTACTGCCAGCTGATAGTTGTATTTTACTTACACACACACCCCCCTGATAAAAGGACATTAAGATTCCAAATCAGCTGCTCAAAGATTGGGAAATGCCAGAATTAAAATTGCCTGTGCAACTTTAATTTGGCCCCTTCATGCAATATGCATTATGATACCATCTTTAGTTACATGATCATGTTGTTTTTTCACAGGCCCCCAACTCATTCAATACACAGATTGGATGGTTCTCAGTTAATGAACAGTTGTTCCATGTTTTGTTTTCTCTTCATATTTCATCATGGGGCCCTAGGCATTATTTACTGTATACTATTGTAACCTGGCCTCAAAGACAGAATTATTAATTTCCTCATTCTTTTGCACTTACTTTAGCAGCTGAGTGCTTCATAAACATTAAATTCATGTGCACAGGCAACCTTAATTCTGGTATTTCCTAACTTCTGAGTGCTTGACTTGCAACCCCAATAATGTTCTTTTAACACAAGGGGGTGTGCGCGTTTGTGTAAGTTCCTTGTTGTTTCTGGTTTTCTTTTTTAAAAAACTAAGTCTATCATGTAGCATCATTTTGACACCTATGTGGTTCATCAGCAGGGTTGGAACCTTTAGGTCCACCATACAAACCTCTGCCATGTGAGTTGATGGAATAATTATCAGCAATAGTAGGTTGTCATTTTCTATGTGGACCAGCACTAGAGGTGAAGAAGGCACACACTATGCCTGGGGGTTTCACAGATATTTGTTGATAGCAGAGGAATGTTGAAATTCAGGAATCTTGGGTTCTGAAGAGGAATGTGCTCTAGTGGTCACAGACATTTTTGCTCCATCCTGTTCCAGTATGGTCTGTTTCTTCTGGCTCCTCCTTCTCACCCCAGTCCGAGTCTCCCTCTCTGAACTTGCTGTCTGAATCCCAATCTCCTCTCTGACTCCCAGTCTTTCCTCCTCCCCACACTCCTTCCCAGCAGTCCCAGTTCCTCCCTTCTGGTTCCTCATCCAATCTGTCTCTCCCTTCTTCCACCACTGTTCCCAGTCCTAGACTCTCTCTTCAGCCTCCCCTTCTACCACCTCCTCAGCTCCTCACCCTAGTCTCCCCACTCTCTGGCTCATTGTCCCAGTATCTTTTCCTAGTTGGTCCTAGTTCTTTCCCTGCATGCCAGCTCCTTGTCAGATGTTTCCCCTCCCCACCACCCCAATTCCTGCCCTCACTGGTTCCTAGTTCCAGTCTCTTTGTACAGCCAGTCCTACTCCTCCACTCCCACCCTTGATCTGAGTGGTCCCAGTGTGCCCCTTTTTCCTCATCAGCCTCCTTGCCTCAGCCTCCTCTTCCTTGGTTCTTTACCCAGCCTGTCCCACTCCCACTTTTTCTTCCCATATAGTCCCCGAACCACAAGACTTCTTGTCACAATCACCTTTTTCCTTCACCTTGGTCTGGTTTAGGCACCCCTCTGCATTCAAATCAGGTGGCTTCCTTCTCCACACTGCCTGGTTGTCAGCATGGGGGTCATGAAGAGGCAGGATCCCTGCTCATTGTACCAGTGATGGGCTCCACCTCACTCCAGAGCAGCTGGGAATAGCCATTGCAGGGAAAAACTGGCTTCACCCCAGTAGCCCTGGGCTGGAGGGAGCATGATCAGTTTGTTTTATGGGGATGGAGTATGCACAGTCTAATCATCTGTAGGAGATATGAGAGGAGGCAGCAGGCACTGTTCGGTCAACAGGAACAGCTGAGAGAGGATGAGCACGCTCAGGCAGGAAAGAATGTCCAGAAATTTTTAGCTGCTAACATGGAAAATCTCTGAGCACTCTCAAACTGACTTTCAGTTTTCAGAGATTAATAATTTGGCCAGATGTGGGGGGATTTTCATGGGGACAGCACATCCCTGACAAAAAGGCCACTACATCAAGTCTGAGTTGCAAAGTATGTTGTAGTTGTTCAAAGACAAGGTCACCAGAATTTTTCTTACTTACTGCAGTATTATGAATGACCTTTATTTCATCCCAGTCCACCTTTCTGCTATTGGTCAGTTTCTCTCTCTCTCTCTCTCTCAGCATCACATCATCAGCCACCATTTTAGATTTCTAGCTAAACTTGCTCTAAACTATCATTATTTACTGCTTTTCAAAAGCCTGAACTTAGAACTAATTATATTTTTATTCACACCTAATCATCATGATTCTGTTACCATCTTTGTTCTTTAAACAAGAACAGATACAATCCATGATGTTTTCTCTCCCTCTCTGTCTGCCTTTCAGCTGTGTGGCTAAATGCTGTTTCTGGTGCTGATCTCCTTACGTGGATTAAGAGCAACTTAAAAATCTCTTGCATCAACCCAGCATGGAAAATTTTAGCCCACCTAGTTAATTTGGCACAGATATAAGAAGCTGAAAAACAGGCTCTTGCAATGGGAAGTGTCAGGCAACCTTAATACAAGGTAGTACTACCACCTGGCTTACAATGATGGCTTAAGTCTCAGTCCAGTTTCCAGAAGGTAGGTATCCAAATCCAAATACGCTATTTACAGGGAAGTGAAATGTTGAAGCTGTACGGAAAATGGAAAAATTTTTAATCACCTGATTGTGCCACTTCCTATGATGGTTTTTAACTGTTAATATGGTGTAGATGAACCTGAACCTTGACTCTCAATCCGCCCAAAGAGTGGTGCTGTTCTGAGCAATAACTAATCTGTCAAAGAAAGCTAATCTACCCACAATGGATCTACCAAACTGTGCGGTGGTTTTCATGGGAGCAGGAATGTTGTGCATGTGATCAGATCTGTATATATTATCAGTTTATGTCCTGAAGCATAGCATTTAATTACTTTTATTATCACAAGGCAGGTAGGTGCAGCTTGCTGATAAATGCTAGGAAGTTTTCAGTGGTGTTGTTTGTGCTGTACTTACTCTTTGGAAGGAGGCTCAAGCTTCAGTATTTGTGATTTTACAGCTTTCATGAGGAATAAATCCACTGAAAAGTTTCCATACTAAAAAGCAAACAACCAAATAAAGGTTTTCTTACTGAGGTGTGGAGTGTCTTGGGTACTGCCTTGCTTACTGCTTGCCAGACTATCTTTCAAGATAAGCTTTGTGTGTTGCTTAGTGGTTATGTTCACTTACCAAATTAACGGCAGGAAGTTACTTGTAGGAGAATGGCTTTTGGATTTAGTTATGTTAAAATAATGTAATCTTTAAAAAACTGAAAAATTAAACTGCCAAACCTATAGAATGTACGTCATAAAAATGTTGTTTCTGGAGAAGAGGGAAAATTATTTTAAACTTTTTTAAAAGGTTTGGGCTTTTTTTGTGCCTCAGTTGTGATATTTAGCATTCTTGCCCTCAGTGCTTTTAGCAAACTCTTTTTTTTTTAGAGTTTCATGAGAATTACGTGAAATATAATGTTGGAATAGCTGTCATCTAACCAATTTAGAGATGGACTTCAGCCCCTATATTCAGATCCAGATTCAAATTCTCCCAAGATCAGGTACTTGAATATTATAGTAATGAGAGTGGTATACATAGCTGGGGGGGAGGGGTTGTAGAAACATATGGGTGAATAGAAATTTTAGAAGTTTTGATTTGGGGTTCAAGTTAAATTCCATTATAGCCATAGGACTGAGCTCTGACATTTGTATCCTCATTTAAATTTTCTCACTGTTTGAGTGGATTGAAAACCAGGGTTCTGGACTAGACTAGGAAATAGGTTTGTAGAACTGTTTTAAAATGATAGGCACAAAGCTTCAGCTTGCAAAATGTTACAGTAAACTAAATAAAATCTGTATTACAATACACTGCTTGTTTCAATCTCCAGCATGGAGAAATATTCAGGGCCTTTAGAATCTGGTGGAAACGATACCAGAGTATCAGCAAAAGGTGCAAGAGTATATTTGAAGGCTGTGATATCACAGAAAGGTTAAGATAATATTTAACTTGTGTTCCAATTGCAGGAAGTTTTTCTGTGGTGGATTAGCAAATCTGTAATGTAGAATGAACACATGAAACAAACAAGGGGAGAAAACTGAACACCTGGAAGACATAATTTAAGAGCAATTAAAGATTTGCTGGTCAAATTAAGGCTGTAATACATTTTAAAAAGAGAGATAGGAAATTATGATCTAGTGAGTTTAATTTTCATCCCATCTAAACTCCAGAATGAATAACTAACCAATCTATGTGTAAACGTGTGTGTGTGTGTGTGTGTGTGTGTGTGTGCGGGGAGGGGGGTGAACCCAATGAGCAATAAGTAACACAGGTTAACAAAACGATCAGGTCAGACAAACTTGCTATCTAAAAGGTTATAATTGCATATGTATTAGACAAAGACAATCCAGTGGATATGATGTACATTGATTTCAGTAAGTACTTGATACAATACTGGATTAAAAATATTTGAAGTTGGAAGTATGAGATCTGAATAGAAATACCATAATAGGGATGAAAAGATGACTAATTACATGGAGCAAGGAGCAATATCTTTGCAACCTCAAACTTTGGGGAGAGGCTGTTGTAACTGGAATGGTGGCTGCTATTGCCTGGCTCCATTTATCTATGACCCCAGCTCTGAGAAAGGAGGAAATAAGAAAATGTATTTCTGCTTTTCTGAAAATGTCCTTTCCTTGAGTAATAAGATTCACAGATCTATTACAGGGGGATACTACAGCCTGTTTGCTAATTGGGGACAGACCCAGACCTGTCAGTCACAGCAGAGGAATGGCCCTGCCTCCTGAGAAGAGCTGGTTGGGAAAAGAATTTCAATTCTGTCAAATATTTTTGCATTTTGAGCATTTGTTTTGATCCCAAATTAAGGCAACCCCACCCAAAATTAGACATTTTTCAAGAAACTGAAATTCCACAATATTTTCTTTTGGAAACAGTGAAATATTCCCATAGTGGGAATACTTTGATGCTTCTGAAACAAACTGTTTTCCCCAAGATGCTTGGCTTCACGTCTAACCAGCTGCACAGAGCCAGGGAGGTTGGAAGCCCAGGTTCCTCAGCAGCCTAATGGCAGGCTGCTGAAAAGCAGGGAAGCCATGGATGTGGGAATGATTTTCTGATAGAAAAATCAACATTTTCCAGTAAAATTGAAATTTTCCTGTGGAAAATTTTGATTTTTGTGGGAAGTGAAATTTCTATCAGAAAATCATTCTAATAAAAAATTCCCCACAACTCTACTCCTGAAGTTTCCTCCAGCTGATATAACTTCCACAGCCAGGACAATTCAAATCTACTTTCCTAAACTGTAGATTATGTTAAATATACCTTGAGGAAAAAACACAACAATTTCTCCTACTGTAAAGCATGGTAAATTCCATCTGACGACAAACCCAAATCCTTGGATATCAATTTCCATCTCTATTCTGGATCCATCTGTCTCCAGAAAGGGCCAGATCTGTGGACCTTATTACTCAGACAGGAATTTTTCAGGTAAGCATGGATAAATTTTCCTATTCTTCATGTTAAGGTCTGCTACAATGGGATTTTCATAGAAGTGTGCCACCAGGGTGGAAAGCTGGATCATCCTTTAAATATGGACATCCATCCAGAAATTTGCAAAAAATTTCAGGTCAACTGACACCTCATTTTTCAGTGAAAAAGCTATTTGCTGAAAAAAAATTCACCCAACTTTAGTTTAGTTCTGAAACAATCAAAGGTTTCAGAACCATGCTTAATAGTTATTATTACATTTAGACAGGTTTGGGACCTGCTGAGGTTTGGTTTGGGAAAGTGTAAAGACCTTTGTCCCCTTCTCACCCAACATATAAGATGTGAGCCAAATGTATCCTCCTGCCTTTATTTACCCTTGAAGGTGATGTATAAAGGCAAAGGGGGGAAGGGGAGGAATGGAATACAAATGAGAAAAATCAACACTATAAACCAAAGTAATTAGTAGGAGACACATACAACGTTCATCTAAAGTATAAAGAGCTATACTTGTACTAATTTCTCTATATAGTTGCTGTTTTTCTGTCATTTTGTAAAACGTGGTTTGGAATGTAATTCTCTGTGGGAATTTCCCCAAAACAACTGCTTTGGTTTCTGTTAGCTTTTCAATCGTACTATACTCACTCTCAATAATTATGCTTGTAAATTTTAAGAGATAGGGGGTACAACAATTTCAGAATAGCTTTTTTCAGTAAAATAAAAAAACTAAAAATTCTACAATGAAAGTTGCATCTAGAATAAAATAATGACCATGTTATTTTTGTTTCCCAGTTTAACACTTAATCCTTAACCCCCTCTCTCATTCACTCAAAATTCATTACACCAAATCCCAGCTATCATCTTATAAGGCTACCAAATGTTTTGTGATGATGAAAAATAAGCTTTTCTTAAAGAGATTATAGCAACAATGATGTAACATTCTGAATGGTTAATTAACAATGGAATTAACTAATCCTGATCAGGCAAAGTATTTACTGTAAAAATTTTTGTTTCTGAGACACTGAAGAGCAGAAACTCAAGTACGTACAGTATTGAAGTTGTGGAAACACAGGATGTGGCTGTCATGCTGGCTGGATTAGGGGGCCCTTGAGGTGGATTCAGGAGCTCTGATTACTCCCTTCTACACCAATCTCACATTGGGGTTGTCACGCTGGCTGGATTTTGGGGGGGGATATTTAATATATTGTTTGACATCAGTGTGTCAAAATAATAATAATTCATGTGAGATATGCCGTGTCAGGTTCCGTTAGAAAGGCTATAATGTGCTAAGTAAGATGATGATGATTGTGTTCCTGTATTGTGTGTGTAATGGAAGTTATGGATATGGTTGCTATATCTGTATTTCAAATTGTGCTGTGCCTGGGTAACACCTCAGACAGGATGGCTACAACAATAGCCTGCTTAATGGGCCATTAAGACATTCACAGGTGCAAGGGCCAAGGGGGAGAAGCCAGGGATATACTTGATGAGTCCCCAGGACTTGCTCATGTGACTCTGGACTACATTTTGGTTCCTGTGAAATTCCACAAGTAGAATGGCAAGGGCCAGAGGATACAGAAGGCAGGTGCCCAGGATCTATTTTGTCTTTAGTCTCCAGCATGCCTCTGGATCATCTCATCTACAACTGAGCTGAAGCTGTGAAACAAAGGACTGAGACCCATCCAGGTAATGGATGTACACCAGAGGGACTGTACAAGCCTGCAAAACTCCACAATTCTACTAGAAACCTTATATATACAGACTTCCAAATTATTTGTATGTGTCTGATTGATTTAATCCTTTAACATTTCTCTTATAGTTTGTTTTTCTTTTTATAATAAACCTTTTAGTTTTAATTACTAAAGGATTGGCTGATGACATGGTATTTTGGGTAAGATCCAAACTTGTATTGATCTGGTACTGTGGCTGACCCTGGGGGGTCAGGAGAAACCTTGTTGGTAAAGAGCATAGAGTTTAAATAAGGGGGTTGTGTGTATTTGTATACCGGCTTCTTGATGACCGGTGTGGGGGGAATCAGAAGCACTGTTTGTGGCTGGTTGGGAAGCCTGACTTCAGTGTCACCTACCAGTGCTGGGAGAATCTGCTCTCCTTTTACAGCCTGCCCTGACCTTGGCATTTTCAGGTGGCTGCCCTAGGCACGGAAGGGTCACAGTGGCAAGAGATATAGGCCTTATCTACACTTAAATAAGTGTATTTATTTAATGCTACAGTGACACAGCTGTGACACTGCTACAGTGACACAGCTGTGA
>ML675610.1:51232771-51243636 GCA_007922155.1 Mesoclemmys tuberculata | reverse complement strand
TGCTACAGTGACACAGCTGTGACACTGCTACAGTGACACAGCTGTGACACTGCTACAGTGTACCACTGCAACATTTTAGTGTAGACACTACCTAAGCCAATGGGATGGCTTCTCCTATTGGCACAGGTAATCCACTTCCCAAGAGGCGGTAGGTTAGTGGAAGAATTCTTTTGTTGACTTAATGCTGCTACATGGGGACTTGGGTTGGTTTAACATTGTTGCTTCGGGGTGTGGATTAAACCAACCCAATTTTGTAGTGTACCCCAGGCCATAAAAGATTATAAAAAATGTGGCTAAATCTTGCCTCATGGTACTCAGTGGGTACCATTTTGCCATCATTTTCCTTGGAAGCAGGATTTGAACCTCTGATTGTAAATAACTATTAAGGAAACTCAAAATCTGAATTAAGCTTTGTCTTTTCTAAGAACCAGTTCTTCTATCCCTTCATCACATAGTCATGTGAATAGTCCCACTGACTTGTTCTGTGGGACTGATCACATGAGTAAAGGCTATTCACATGGCAGCTGAGGCATTTATCTATTAAGTGCACAATCTCTACTAAAAATATAAAAACGTCATATCTAAAGCACAACTAGATTTTCAAAGTGGCCCTTGAAGTCAACGGGAATGGTGGATTCTCCAAACTTTTGAAAAAATCAGCTTTTGATCATTCAAAGTGGGCATCCAAAACTTGAGCCATCGCTGATCAGTACTCACTTCTAAACACTTTGGCCCTGGCTGTCTACTTGAAAAAATAAGCAAAGAACAATCTTTACAAATTAAGTGATCTTAGATATGTGCAAACAATTCTGTACTCCTGTGACCCGTCCATGCCTAGGCATAGCCCATCTGAAAATGCCAGATCAGGGCAGACTGCAAAAGGAGAGCAGCTATCCACCAAAACTGACATTAGATTCCCTGGCCAGTCACAAACAGTGCTCCTGATTTCCCACACTGGCTATCAAGAAGCTACAAGAAGAAATACACCCCCTTTTTATTGCATTTCATCCTATGGCTCCCAATCAGCAACTAGGTCCAGTAAAGAGATAATTTATTTAAAACTCTATTCCCTTTACCAAAATGTTCTCCTGATCCTCAAAGGGTCAGCCACAGGACCAGATCAAACTCACTTTGGATCTTACCCAAAATACCATGCTGCCAGCCAATCCTTTACTAACTAAAACTAAAGGTTTACTATAAAAGGGAAGAAACAAACAAGAAAAGATGTTAAATGGTCAAAGCAATCAGATGCATACAAATTATTTCAAAGTCCATATATATCAGATTCTTAAGAGTATTGGAATTTGCAGGCTTGTTCAATTCCTCTGGAATATATCTAGTACCTGGATGGGTCTCAGTCCTTTGTTTCACAGCTTCAGAGGTAGAGTGGTTGATCCAGAGGTAGAAAGGAGGGAGATGGTGAAGCAGCCTTTTATAGTTTCTGCAATGTGGCTTGTGCTTCCTTTGTTCCAAACAAAGCCACATGGCATGAAAAGCCTCAGAGTCCCCTGTCCATAGGCACATTCCTACATGTCTTGCTGACTCATAAGGTGTAGCCCCTGGTTTCTCTCCTGGGCTCCCTGTATTGCTGATGGCCATTGACAAGTCATCAGTGCTGATGCTGCTAATGTGCTTGGACGGTGGGAGAGGGGGGATGTAGCACAGCACAAGCTGGTGGATACAGATATCTGTAACATTCGTATCTTACAGTACAAAGATGATACATGCCCAAACAATATTCATACTTAGCAAATTATAACCTTTTCAATGGTACTTGATATGGCATATCTTGGAAGAATCATCACAATTTTGTCACATTGGTATTAAATAATATAAGTGGCCACTCATATTCCAGACAGCGTCACAACTCCTATCAGTGTTGTGGATGTACTGAACTCACACAGAGACCAATCCAGCTCTATTCTCTACAGCTGTGGGGTCCCTTTGGCAGTAAGACTGATGTAGTTCGGCTGCACGGAGAGTGGGGGAAGCAGTTCCACAGAGTTATAGAAAACGGCTCCGTGAGAGCTGTGCATGGGTATTCAAGCAGGTGGGAAGGAGTTACGGGAAGTCCAGAGTCGGGGGAGGGCCAGAAGAATCACTGATACCAGAGCTGGATTTTGGGGGCTCTGGAATGCCTTAAAAATGGAAATGTTGAGAAGAATGTGATTGGGTATATAGATTCCACATTGATGATGAAAGTGCCAGAGAGGCACTGAGGGCAGGGCTAGTTCTGCCCCTCTGGTCATGCCAGGCATATATGATAGTCAGGAGGCCTTTAAAAGGGAGGAAACTGCAGTCAGCTGGAGTGGGAGAAGGAGCAGGATTGCAAATCAGGGGACTGTTGGTGTGACCTCCTGGGGACAAAGGAGGAACTCCCATCCAGCAGATCTTCACCCTGACCCTATGGGGAGTGCAGCAAATTCTCAGGGAGAGACTGAAGCAAGCCTGTAAGAGTTAAGGGCCCATGTAAGAAGTAAGGAATGTGGGGCTGTGCTGGAGCCTCTCCATACAAATAACTGGGTGTGGTCAGGTTCTCCCACCATCTGGGAGACAAACCTCAGGGGATGCCTATATAAAGAATCTCAGCTTTCTTTTTAAAAAAAGTACATTTCAGGCCCTCTTTCTTCCAAAGATAGTCATGAATATGGAAAATAATATGATCAGTCAAAACTGACCACTAGGCTGAAACTATTGATGGTTTTCTTGTAAGATTACATGTAATTTAGTTCCCTTGTGACCACCCAAGGCTGACCTTTGGAGACTGGAAAACCCATAGCAACAGATCTGCTGATTTTTTTAGAAAAGCCCATTATTTTGTAGTGCTTCCTGGACTACTATAAAACACACTAGTACTAACAACCCTCCTTGATTCTCCCCAGCTGCCTCCCCTCTGCCTTTCTTTCTCCCCTGTGACTGGAAGAGTATTAAAGGGCCACTTTACCTGGAATGGTGCCTTGAAATATGTATTAAATACTTATGCCAAACAATCTGTTCCATGTTATATTTAGCTGTGACACAGCAAATATGTTTTCCAGACTGCAGAAGAGCTCTGTGTAAACTTGACATCTTATCTCTCTTATCAACAGAAGTTGGTCAAATAAAAGATATCGCCTCACCCACCTTGTCTCTCTGATATCCTGGGACAAACATGGCTACAATTACACTAGTACTATTGAAAATTCACTACCAGAAAGCTGTGACTGAGCCAGGTCCTCTGTTGCGGATCCTAGCCTGACCTATGGATAAAAGGAGATTCAGCTCAACAATGCAAGAGGAATGAGCAGGGTAATAATCCCTGCTCTGAAATTGACACTCAGTGGCCTTTTGTCAAATCATATTGGACAAAATTTTCAAACCTGGATGTCTAAACTTAAGCACCTAAATTTAAAGATATTGATATGTGAAAGCTTCCAATTACTTCAATCTGAACAATGAGTGCTCAGCATCTCTAAAAATAAGGTCACTTTTTTTCCAATATAGAGACAGGTGCTTAACTTCATTTACTGAAGTTTGAAAATGTTGGCCTTAACCTCTCTGTGCCCCATATTCCACCTTTGTAAAATGGGATAATACTTACCTACATTATAAATGCTAACAATTATCAGAACCTCTCTGTAAAGTGCTGTGTAGGTTCTAAAACTCACCATCTTGAAATCAATGGGACTATATGGATAAGATTAATAGGATTTGGCCCTATCTGGCAAGATCCTCTATAAAAAGATAGACAAATCATGAGAAAAAGATTAAGCCAAGAAAATTAGGCAAAGAACATACTGGAGGAGATGCTTATTTGCTCTTAAGACTGCCCATTCCATATCTGCCCAGCTGCTCTTGTTCACGGGGAGCTGAGTCCAGTGGCGGTTCCCCCATCCCTGTGCTGGGCTCCATGCCTCCCAGTGAGCAAGAGCTGCCCAACTGCTCTCGCTCATGGGGAAAGTACAGCTTCTCTTCCCCCCAGTTTAAACGGTAATCAGCTGTTTAAAACATTTAAACAGCTGAATGCCATTTAAATGTTTAGGCTTTAACATCCCTACTTGAAATAAGTTCTGAGGACACCAAAATGTCTCATAAAAACCAGGATTGTCCTGGTAAAACCAGGAAAGAGTCTGTTTAACCTTCTGTTATACCAGCCTACATCCACTCAGTTTCCTTTGATCTCAGAAACTAGGTAGAATTGGTCTGTTTAATCATTAATTAGTCATCCTTGCATTTAAGTTGCATGTCTTTGCCTATAAAATAACTTTTAAACATACTTACAAATGTGATGTGTCCCTCAAAACAAATGTCTACTCAGATGTCAACACAAAGGGTCAAGCTATCTGGAATGGCTCAGGAGCATGAGTATCTCAGGGCAGACTGATTAGAAGCAGAGCACACACCCCAAATTGGCTGTGAGTTCTATACTTAGATTTCACCAACCAAGTATCTAGTATAAACTTCTCAGGCACGGCAACAGCCTTAACATGGAGCCACACACAGTCCCCTTGGATACTCCAATCTACCTTGTCACCCTGGTAAGCTTGCCTTTGTGATAGATGGTTTCTTACACCAAAAATCACAATAATATTCAGGTTACTCCCAGTCTCAAAGGATCAGTTACTTACCCAATTGCATTTTCAATCCTATACTAAAGATAATTTATTATAGGATTGGCTATAAATGTTAACTAAATATTTATTAACTAAGAAAAAGAAATGAGCTACTTACAAGGTTAAAGCAAGTACACATACACACACAAATGAGGTACAGACTTAGGTTCCAAAATATAATAGAAACTGCTGTAATATGCAAGCCTTATAAGTTTTCTTTGGGTAACTGAGGCCAAGCCATGGGAATCCCTTGCTTATGCTTAGAAATCTTGCCCTTCCCTACTCCAAGCAGCACAGAAATACAGTTCCTTCTTGTCAGGGATTTTTATTCCCTTCCCTCAGAGTTCAAGCTGATGAGGGGAGTCCACCTGCTCATATTCTCTTCATGGGTGTGGGAAGAAGCAATCAACAAACTTTATTTTTTGATGTTTCACAAGAGCTCATTGGTTTCAATGGGCCACATTTGTGGATAGGCCCTAACACCTTCTGTAGGAAGCCAGCATTTTACAATAATTAATGCTGCTTTCTTATTTGATGACACACACAATTACAGAGGATTACAATGCAAACATGTAATATATTATGGGTTGCAGATGTTATAAGTGAGAGTAATACATGCAGCATGCTACAAACATTTAATAAAGTCTAAACACTAAACAAAACATTGTTATAAACTTAAGATCTATTTTAACAATAACAACACACAAGTGAGCGAGACTGGTTTCCACCTATGTATTAGTCAGAGATCAGTTGAGGTTTAGGCATGAGCTGGCAGCTGGTCTGCCAGCATCACACAAATGTACTCTATTTTGAACCTACAGTGTGTCTGCATATCAATTTACTTGCCTTAGAGAATGAGATATCTTATTTCTATGAATAGTTTAAATGACCATTCAGTCGATCTACTATATTGTGGTAGTGCCCTAGCTAAAAGCAAATTATGGTGCAGGGTGGGAGGAAGAATTCCTACCATGTTGCTGGGGATGAGGAACAGATGAAAAGGCAATAGATCAGAGGTTATAAATGAGGCTCCCCAAACATTCCAAAATACTTTGAAGCTGGGCAATTATTTACAATATTTATTGGGCACCTGTCAACATGGGTAGCCCTGCCTGAGCGTAGAGGAAGACATGGTCCCTTAGTTAAGAATCTTTTAATCTCTGGAAATTAGCTTTACTCTCATGAATTCTTGGACAAATACTTGCACCAGCACATTTGTCAGAGCTAGCATAAATTTATAGGTTGGAAGCAAAGTGTAAAACCTTGGTGAGATAAGGAAAAGATAGCAATAAATTACAGACTAAATAATAATGAATATTTGGTTTAAAAAAAAAAAGGTTGATGTTTGCATTATTGTAATCCTTCCTGAAGAAAGCAGCATGGTTTAGAGGACTGAGCATGTAACTGCATCAGGACTACCTTAATTCTAATCACATCTATGACACTGAATCATTGTGTAACCCATGGCATCCCAAAAATTCTCTGGACTCTGCTATGGGCTGGATAGTTTATTATCTTGTATTATATGTATCCATTTACACATATGCAAAGAGGATGTAAAACTACCAATTAGAACAGTAGCATTTTATAACTACTATGACTACAGAGGATTCAAGACTAGAAAGAACAAGGCTTTCTGTTTCTAGTGTATAAAATGGGGTAATACTACTGACTTCCCTTAATACAAGCATTAATGAATTAATGTTCAATGCTTTGAAAATTTAAAGTATGTATTGGTAGAAGTAATATAGTATTAAGAAACACTGGAAGAAAATGATCTCAAACTCTTGATCTCTCAACACACAAAGTTAATTTTTCTTTCTGTTCTAAATATATAAATTACCTGTTATAAAATACTAAATGCAAGTGTGATTTGATCCAAGGATAAGAAAACTGAAGTCATATTATTAAATAAAGGAAAAAAGCTTATGACACTGTTTGTTCTAATTTCTTGGCTTTCTATGAGAGGTCATTTTTCTGAAGAAGTCATGCAGAAAGATAGACTTGTCTGTGATATTTATGTTAGTGAGACAGTCAGCCTGAAGAACATGCTTAATCAATTTGAGTTGGAAAAATAAAACTTTTTAGGATTTCTAGAGTGAGGATCAAAACTTGCTAGTTTAATATTGATGAATCTTCAGAAAATGGCTGCAGAATTTTGGCCTCTGATTCAGGAATGAAGTCCTGCTCTGGAAAACATATGCATTTGTGTTTAACTCTAATTGAAATCAGTGGGATTTAATTATATGCTTAAGTGCTTTCCAGAATTGGATAAAAATTTCTCTTTGAAGTTCTTAAAATGAAGCAAAAGCAAACACATTCTTGGACTATACGTGCGTGCACTTATATTTTCCCTGTGAGGTAGACAGAAAAGGTAACATTTTAGAAATTTGAATACCCACTAATGTACAAATAATCTGTTTTTGCTGGACTAGTGACAAAATTGTAATTACCTCATCTGGAGCAGTATCTAGTCCCCATCCTCTGCAAGGCTAGTTATCTGGTATACGCAGGTGTGCACAATGGTGTTGATCCTGCAGACATGCACATGCTTATAGTTAATCACATCTGTTTATAGGATTGAGTTCAAGTTCAGTTCACAAGACACCTGGTCTGAACAAAAGCCTGTCCTATCTTACATTTTTTATTATGACATCTCTCCATGAATATCTGGATTGCTGTTTAAAGAATGAATGCATAGTGATACCTGTCCATTTGCCTTGCCTTTTTGTTCTCCTCTCAGCCTCACAATCTAATTCTCTCTCAACATTGCTTTCAGACATGAAAATTCAAATAATACTTCCAAGACAAGAGACATAAATATCTTTTTCTTGGAACTGATAATTTTTTTATTTTTATTATTATTAAGGAAATAACCAACAAGTGGCAAAGGCTAGAAAAAATATGAGCAATTTTGAAGTCTAGGCAGAACTAACACAAAAAGCAAAGTGGTGAAATGGTTAAAGAAACAAACTACCTTTGAAATAAATATTTCTTAGAAAAGTATTGTAGGTACACTAAGATTCAGGGTGAAATCTTGACTCTCTTGAAATCATTGGAAGCTTTGGGTTTTGACTTTTCAAAAAGAAAAAATAAAGAAACCTTTAAAAATATTTGGATAGCCACAGGCATTATTACACAGGGAACTTGATTCAGTGGATGTGACACTACCCAGGACAGCTGAGTCTATTTGTCTGCCTTATCTATTTACATGGAAGGTCTTTGGAGCTAGAATTTTCTCTATGTGTTTAGACAGTGCCTAGCACAATGGGACTCCAGTCACAGTTGGGGCCTCCATATGCTACTGTAACATACTAACAGAAAATGCTTCATTTGTGTCAGCATCCGTGGACAATCGTCCTTAGATATGAGGACTTTCACGAGTGTATCAGACTAGCAATGGAGCAACCCTCTCCCTGCACATCAATAAATTATGCTTTTCTGTGAAGGAGCAGATTGTACCATTCAGGGTACAGGCTCCAATATTTCATTTAGTAAGTGAGTAAACTGGTGTGTCCAATCCCCTCTCTCTCTTTAGTAGCAGCTGGCCCAAATCCTTTCTCTCTCTCTTTTTGCATTACATCACAGTGTTCCCTTTCCTCCCCATAACATTGCCTCAAGCTTTTTGCTCCCTTAAGTCCCAACCTGTAATTCACTTACTTTGATACTAAATTTAGCCCTTAGTATAATTAACCTGTCCAGACTAATACAGCCACCTACATTAATAATTTCCCACCCCCACAAGAGCATTTTCTATTCCTGCCCAACACATTGCTACTACCCACTGAAATAAAATGATTTCCAACTATATACCTTATGTATCAGATCCCACTCTTACCTGTGCAGTTGCTGTGAATAGTGTCATTCTAGGTCACCAGTACTCAGATATCTTTTTGCTACACATGCTAATAAAGACGGTATCCCTTTTCTACACTTGATAATCCTAGTCTTTGAAGCATGTGGAGAGATTGCCTTACTATGGACAAATGTGAAGCTGCATGTGTGCGCCTCACTCTCCCTCAGAGTAGCAAATTTTGCTGTATGTTTTATATTCTCTCAAGCGGATGTTGCTGTATGTTAGTGTTGCTGTATGTTAGTCCCCAACTGTGTGGAGATGGGCAGTATTACGTGGTTAGACCGTGACTTCACCAGGAAAAATGGGAGTTAAGCCACGTTAAAATCCTACTGAGGCAGTAATAGTTTTAATTTATAAGGGGGACATGCCTAGGCTGTGTGTGAAGGTTTTCCTTGACCAGCTAACATGGTTAAAACTACAACATGCCTAATCTACATTAGAATTCTAACATGGGTTACCTGAACATGGGTTAAAAATATACCATTACTCCCTGATCACAAGACTTTACAGTTACTGGCTTTTTCACTGCAAAAGAGGTTTGTTTTACATTAATATAGCTAACTCTAGAATCAAAATCAATGGAGATGAAGCACGGGTAGCTTTTACCTGGATGTACGAGGGTCGTTCAAAAAGTTCTAAGCCTCACCCAGAAAGAAGAGCCATAGCTGAACATTTTTGTTGTTGTAACACACTACCACTTCTTATAAAACTAGAAAAACTAATACAGATTTCTGCTTTAATTTGTGTGCCAGTGAGGCCCATACAAAGGTGAAGGGTAGTGCAACAAATCTAAAAATGGACAAAACAGAGGCCCGAGCAGTCATAAAGTATCTGCAAAAGAAAGGTATGACACCTAAGGAAATCCATGAGGACATGGTACAGACACTTGCTGAGGACTCCCCTTCCTATGCAACTGTGAAGAAGTGGGCTGCTGAATTCAAGCGGGGCAGGGTGAGCACAGAAGATGACCCTCGGTCAGGTCGTCCAAAAACCTCAACCACTGATGATCAAGTTGATGCCATTCACCGTTTGGTTTTGGATGACAGACATCGTACTGTCCAGCAGATAGCTAAGTCCATAGGCATTAGTTCTGGTTCAGTTCACACTGTTTTAACTGAGATCTTGGGGATGAGCAAGCTGTCTGCAAGATGGGTCCCAAGAATGCTGACGCTAGAGCAGAAGCTGCAAAGGGTTGACATTTCCAGGACACTTCTGACTCGCTTCCAGGCTGACCCTGAGAATTTCCACCGCAGATTAGTAACTCAAGATGAAACCTGGGTTCATCACTTCGAACCTGAATCAAAGATTCAAAGCAAACAGTGGAAACACCCTGGTTCTCCACCCCCGAAGAAGTTCAAGCAGGCAGCGTCTGTTCACAAGGTGATGGCTTCTGTTTTTTGGGATTCTGAAGGCATAATCATGATAGACTACCTGGAAAAGGGAAAAACTACTAATGGACAGTACTATGCATCAGAATTAACACAACTGAAGGAAGCAATCAAGTCGAAACGCAGAGGGCAACTGAGGGCAGGTGTGCTCTTGCTCCAGGATAACGTGCCTGTTCACTCTGCTCAGGTTACAGTAGCTGAAGCAGCCAACTGTGGCTTTGAATTGCTACCCCATCCCCCTTACTCACCAGACTTAGCTCCATCTGACGTCTACCTGTTTCCTAAACTCAATCTCACCTACGTGGTCGCCATTTTGGAAACAATAATGAGGTCATATGTGCTGTGGAGGAGTTTTTGGAGGACCAGGACGCCACCTTCTTCCGTGATGGGATTGCAATGCTTGAGCATCGTTGGACCAAGTGCATTGATGTCAAGGGGGACTATATAGAAAAATTGTGAAAAACTGTCTTGTTTCTGCAACTCCTTCTGGGTGAGGCTTAGAACTTTTTGAACGACCCTCGTAGCTAGTTGCGGTCAACCTACATCGCCATCTTGTGTTGACCTCAACTAGCTACATCAAATTAAAACTATCAATGTTTCACCTCCACTAGGGATCTTACATCATTAACCATCTCCATGTAAAACCACAACATTTTTGCAGGGAACACATCACCTGTTTCCCTTTGTGGAGATGAAAAGTGGGCTACAGGCTGTTCTCCTGTGTGATGCTGGGACAAAGGGACAAGAATGTGGCTGGGTGTATTGTCATTCAGTGTTTCCCCTTGTGCAGGTATGAGCTGGTTGCTGGGCCCATTACAGTTTTCCCTTCTGTGGGGAACCCAAGGAAGTCTTGTCCCCTGTGCGAGGAGGGACATGGAGGGTGTTGCTGTGTGTGTGTTACAGTCTCTCCCCCTAGGTGGGGACAGTATGTGTGTGACTATGCGTATGTCTCCCCCGTGTGAGGATGGCGGGTGTTGCTTTGTGTGTGTGTCACAGTCTCTCCCGCTCTGTGGAGATGGCGGGTGTTGC